>JBCEWB010134389.1:0-11118 GCA_039654565.1 Peronia peronii | reverse complement strand
AAGGGGGGGAGGGGGGGAGTCATGTCACGTGGCTATGTGGTTCGGTGTCTGCTCCATGGTGAAAACAACTCACGTCGTGAGGTTGTGTGTTTGACTCGCGGGTCCTCCCATTGAGGGATGGAAGGACACGCCAAACGAAAACCTGCATCTTTTTCAGTGACTTTGTCTGCGTAGGGGAGCCCGACGTCTCGGATAAGGGCAAATATATTTCGTAGGACCTGTGTTTACGTTATGCACGTTAAAGAATCTTTTTCAGTTAAAAATCGATGAAGAGGAAGCGAAGCGCCGCTGTCCATACAAATCCATCCAAATTCCAAATTTCTATCCACAAAAATTCTCACCAAAAAACAGGGCAGCCATTTGAAACCGAGATAATCCTACTTTATTGATACTGAAACGCTCAAGAAAAACAAACAACAAGAACATTGTCGGGGCGTCTTCTCAGTGTGAACGACTCACGTCTGAAGTTGTGGGTTCGACTCGCGGATCCTCCCATGGGCGATGGAAGGATACGAAGATCGAAACCTGCATAATTTTTTTTTTTTTTTAGTGACTCAACGGTCCGCTGGCCTTTGGATAGGGAAGCCCGACGGCTAGTTTTCTCGGATAAGGACGAATATAATTCGGAGGTCCGTTACGTTACGCACATTAACTAATCCTTGGCAATTAAAAATTAGTTAAAATGAAGAGTACGCAGAGACGTCGCTGCACAGACATAATTTCCAAATTCCAAATTTTTACCCATAGAAATTCTTACTAGAAAAACAGACAACATTTTAAAGTCGAGATAATCCTAGTTTCTTTAAATTGAAAAGCTTGGGCAAAAACGTGGCAACGCGTGACCTTCCGTGACCTGGCTGTTTCCCCAAGAAGCCGTCTTTAAGATAAATGAACTTTAAACTGACGCAAAATCGGGAAAATCAATCTGAAATTCGTCATATATTACCGAATAAGTAGATCCCCGTCAAATTAGTGCTTGTTTCGCTATGACCCGCTCTTTAGGCAGAACTGAATTTTGTCAGATGCAGTCTCTGACAAAACTTCTTTTCCTTGAAACTTTGTTAGAAACCTGTTTTGAGAATTGAGATTTGGATTGGGAATTCTCCCTGTGACACACATTGAATCAAATGTAGATCTAGCTTTTAGAGAATGAACATGCAATAGATGATCTTTTAATATTGTGGAAAGTTATAAGCTTATTTCAACATGTGGCGCAAGAATTAAATAATTGTGATAAAAAGAGAAAGGCCGTTTTATCACAGTATATTAGATATTACTTGCTCTCATAAGCAGCCAGGCGAAAATGCTCACTTCCTGTGGCGAAACGTCTGCCATGTCAGAGGTTTCTTTATCAGGAATAGGCCTAGTCTACCTTTCGCCCTTATGAGATCGAGTGTGCGTCCGAACATGGCATGGGTATATGTAACCTTTAAGTGCCATCAGCACTATCTATAGCTTCCTTGCTAAATAAATCCCCACAAGTTGTTGACAGCAGTGACACCAAGGCCTCAGCAGAATTACTGTCATAAACATGGCAATATCAGTAGGTAACGATAAGAAAACTGTATAATATGTATGGGCTCTTTACTATTTATAGATCTGATGTAATAACATTAATAAATTTAGCCAAACGTGAATAAGACGATATCAGAAATTATGGTGGAAGAGAACAGGAGGTTAAATAGAACGAGAAACATACAACAAAATACAGGGTTATTATAAAAGGATGGACTATTTTTCATTAGGAAAAGCAATAGCAAACTCCAGCCAATTCACAAATATTCTTCTCATAATCAGCTTTTATTTCCTGTCTTACAAGTTTTAAAGTGGCCACCATATGCAGCACAGGCAACATCGCTGCGATAAGAGAATTTCTCCCAGACGCGTATCAACGTATCAAGATCTACCGAGTTAATCGCTCGTTGTTATTTGATGTTTAAGATCAACGAGGTTAATGGGTAACGCCCCTGTGGCAGCTATTCAAAACTTTGAAAACGTCTCTTTCAAATGGTCATTGACTCATTCCATAAGGATGCTTGAGAACTGAGGCAATGCGTCATGAAATCGGTTCATTCTTTTTGAATAACTCTGCTTATATAGCAATTCAATGTCTCTTATAAACATTTAAATACAATGGGTAGATTATTTTCCTCGAGACGGAAAACATTGATTTAAATTAGAAGCTCGTCTTGAACCATTAATTAAATTTCATCTCTCTCTCTCTCTCCCTCTCTCTCTCGTATAAAACAACACCAACAATAACGATAAAAAAACAAGATGGATATATGGACAACAGTGCGTATAACATAAAACAAAACTATCCGATTATCCAGTTAACAAACAAACGAAAGCAAGAAATCAAAACCAAAAGACGAGGAAAAACACAGTTACTGTAATATTATAAGAGCTCAGTAAGAGTCAGCAAGTAAATTGCCATGATATATATTATTTGTTCCGTATAATAAGCGCCTGATCTTTTGCGACAACAGAAGCTTTCGTCAGAAGAATTATCTCTTATTTCCTAAAAAGTGGACACTAAAATTTCATTAAACCACACTGAGCGTTTTTTATGCATACCTTTTGTACAGCCCATCACCTTTCTAGGGCGACACATGGAAACTTGGGGCAAAAGCTAATGTTATTATTGGGACGTTTTTCTGTCACCTATTATTATTTAAATTTCTTTCTGTCTTTCTTCTATCTCATTTTCTTTCTTTCTTCTTTCTTTTTCTTTCTTTTCTCTCTTTCTTTCTTTTTTCTTTTTCCTTTTCTTTTTTCTTTTTTCTCTTTTTTTTCTTTATTCCTGACCCCTTTTAAGAATGGAATGGATAATTCCATCAAGAGTAACGAGTAAGAGAGGCGTGCTTTAAAGCGTTCATTTCTTATTTCCACCCAATTTCAGAGAACAGACAGTAAAGTGTGTCGCCGTGGATCAGGAATTCCAGCGCTCTGTTTATATAATGGTAAGTTTGACCTGTCCAGCTTTTTTTCATAAAAGGTTGGTCTTCTTTGCTTTCGCCCTCAACCATTGTTACTGTTGTTTCTGTGCATGATGTAGAACTGTGTATTTTCCCCGAAACTTGCCTGGTAATAAACAGTGTAGGTAACTCACTGCGCGTCACGGACATTCATTTCTAGCTTTAGCTGCAGTATTGTTTTTTGAACTTTGTTAGTTATGATGGTATCTGTGATATTAATTTAGTGTTTTTGCGCGTAGGTGTTTCTGTGCGTATTTGTGTATTACCTCCCATACAAGGGATAATGTCGCCGGCTCAGCTATGAACTCTGAAAGCAAGTCTCTCATAGAGAGCAAGAAAAAAAAATATTGTTTTGTGTTTTCTTATCATTTTATAGATTAAAAGTAACATGATCATATTACCATGTTTGTAAAGTCTATTCTTCCCTGAGTCTCACTTTTTTTTCTTTCTACATCTTATTTCCCTCTCTCTCCTTTCTCATATACTCTTTCTTTGTTCAGACGTGTTGGTCTGTGTGTGGGTAAGGCTATGTGTTTGAACATGCCTCTTTTCCTTCTCTGATCATTTATACTAGTTCTCTGTCTGTCTATCTGTCTGTCCGTCAGTCTGTCTGTCTGTCTGACTGACTGTCTTTCTTTCTTTTGGATTTGTTTACTTGCTTATCTCTATCTCTCTATAGTTGTTCTCTTTCTCTCCTCCTGCTCTGATGTCACCTATAACTCTTTTCTAGTTTGCTTCACAATAGCATCTCTCCTCATTTTCTCACACCTCATGTTTCTTTTACTCTCATTTTGCCAGTGTTTGTCCACTTACGTCTCTGTCTGTCTCTCACTGAAACTTGATATCATTTTTTTCGCTGTTTGCTTTTTCCTCTTTCTCCCTTAGTCTCTCCACCTCTTTCTCTCTCGTTCTCTACCGGTCTCTTTCCTCGCCCAATGTCATGATACATGAATCTTGTTTCCCTGTAACACAATATCATACTGTTAGTGCGAGACAGTGGAATTTATTTGAACTAAAGTAAAATAAAGTAAAGAGAAGTAAAATGAAGTGAACTGAACTGAACTAAATTAAACTAAATTAAAATGAACTAGATTAACATGAACTGAATTGAATTAAGCTAAGCTAAACTATACTAATCTAAACAAACTATGAATGAAGAATTAGATGCAAACTCTAGCTTTGGTAAGACTGCGATCGTCTTTGAAATAATATTTGATTCTTATTACACAACAGCCATCAACATTTGTAATGCCTTGGTATGGTAGCATACGTTTTCTTTATTAGTGCAAATCAGTTGAAATACATAGCAAATTTTAATCTATATTCTCTATCCTTTGAATGTAAGCAAAAACTGTTCTTATGATTTTGTTCAGAGCTGAGCCATGTGGTATCATGATAGTTAATTTTGCAACACTGCCAAATCAGAGGCATCTATCAATTGCCTGAGTGGTATTGTTTATGCATATTTTATATCTGCTACTTACAAATGTAAAATATAGTCTACTGCTGCGAAACATGAGAAATTTTCTGCTCATTACTTGAAGACACGAGTGGAAATGTAAGAAAATTTAAATCAGTTAATTTCTCTTAAAGAGTAAGTGGTGTACAATAATGGTGAGGAACATTATTATTGAGGTAAGCGTAAAGTGTGTTGAGAAAGAAACGAAATATTGTTCAATGTCTCAAATTATACTGAATTCAGGGAAGTCTCTAAAAAAAAATAATAAATAAGATAAATGGGTAGATAACAAAAGCAAAGTGTGCACGGCAAAACAGAGTTATTAGAAAAGTCCTTAAAGTCAGCCCTTTTGAACTCGGTTGAGGATTTCCACCATACCTACTTGGGTTTGGGCTAGCGTTGGTAGGATTCCTAGAATGAGAGCTAAGACTATCGATAGATGAGATGGTGAAGAAGCTGAACCAGGTGGCTGAAATATCCCACCTGATCTGATGCCTCAAACCATACAGTCCCTCTTTATATATGTTCATCTCTGTTTGTTCACATTATGTTGGAGTGCTTTATGCCTGATCCTTTGTTCCTGCACACCTACCGATCCCGTCCCCTGATGCCCATTCTCGCTGTCTTACCTTTCCTCTAACATGAATGAAATGTAGGCCTTCAATTTGAAAGGTAATTTATTCTCTTTTAACAAATTTTAGTCATTTAGTTTTTACATGTGGTTTTCTCTCTCTCTCTCTCTCTCCCTCTCTCTCTCCCTTCCCCTCTCATCTCCTGGCGTGTGTGTCGTTGTATTTGTGTATATATGTGTGCGCGTGTTTGGGTATTTCTGTTTACATCAATAAGAGGAAAAACTCCATTACTTTCATTCTGAGTAAAGGGATATAACAAGGATGTTTATTTTCCATTCACGTATAGAATTTTCCATGTTGTCTCCCTTATCAAGCACTTGTTATTCATTTAATTATTGTTTGTTTCTTTGTTGATTTTATTTGTTGATTTATACACATGATTTTATTCAATACCTACCAGTTTTATAAATCTCACTTTGCTGTTCATACTAATTAATCTAGTCATCCCTGCGCTAAATAGGGCAAACTAAGGAAAGACTCCTGGTAGAGAGAAGACATATTAGACAGTTCCTCCGGACCAGGGGATATAACATTTCAATTTTGCTTTCTTTTTTTTTTTCCCAGTGCATAAATCGGCATCATGAATCTGGTACATCCCACCTTTAAAAAAATACCGAAGGCTTCAATCTGAAATTCTGGTACCATAAGTTGTAAAATATTGGGCACTGTTCCAATATACATAAATACGTGTATCCAAGATTTATGTATCGAGCGTTCTTATACAAATATGATTATTAGCTTACAGCAAATTCGCTCATATTCGTAGATATCATCTCAAAATTGAGCTCAGTAAAAATAATGTACTCATTTCAAAATTATTCTTCGGACTATGCTACATTATACATAACAATCTGGGTATTTTAATAACATTTTACTCACAATAAGTATTTGACTCGTAAAAGAACTCGTTACCTGCACATACCTATGTACTGATGAGTACTAAGCACATAGGGCTGACATGTTGTTGGTAGAAACGACAAAGTATCTATAATTATTTTTTTTTAAAAAGCCATGTACATGATTTCTTACTAGCATACAACGTCTTTTCAAAAACACATCGTGATCGAGAGAGATGCTAAAGAAAATGAACCTTTTTATTTCTTTGCAGTAGCAATAATAAAAATAGTAAAGGTCATTTATATAGCACCTCACTCCATAGGGGCTCGAAGCGCTTCACAGAACCAAAGTGTTTTACAGCGACACACACAAAATTACTATTATGCCTCAATACAAACAGGAGCAACAACATATTACAAACTCACAACATGGCATACAGGCATGGTTCGAGATATGCTCTCATACATAATAATATAATACAACTCAAATATGCCTGCATTCTGAAGTAGACATGACTGACATCCATCTCGAAGGAAAAGCTGGAAAACGCTACTCAGACAAATGCTTGGTGAACAATAGCTTTAGATCCCTCATTTCAGAAGATTCCAACTACCACCAGCTGATGGCAATGGCGTCAGGATTGATTTGAAAATCGGAGTATTTTATCACGAACTTTGAAGATTTTCCACTGGTTTTACAGAAGGTGAAAAAACTGAATATTTTGCTGATGAGTTAATTTCGTCATTATGACACTACTTTCATGAATATTATCTCTTCTAAAATGTAAAGAAAACAACAAGGACAAAGTACTCGTAACAGGGTGAACGATATGTTTATCATGAGTCAGTAGAAAACTCTAAAATCACATGGTACCAGATGGTACATTTCTTCGATGAAAAAAGAACAGGTGCAGCCAAAAAAAAAAAAAGAGAGAGAGAGACGAAAATTAAGTATACCCGCTGGCGACATACTCCCATGCCGAACACGTGGAGGTCACTGTCTACCTCTTATATCGACCTCCTATGGTCGCATGAGGTCACACTCCGAGAACTAACTTGTTTGGATATTTTCCTGTTGAACTGACGGAAGAATCTATCAATTTGTTCCTCCGATAGGCCAGTGCGTCCATCAATCCACTCATCCATCCATCCATCCATCCATCCATCCATCCATCCATCCATCCATCCACTGGCCATGATATTTGGAACAGTACAACCGGCACACCAGTTTTATCTTGTACTCATCGGTTGGAGAAGGCAGAGAGGGCTTAGAAAACCACTCCACATTCCAAGTAGATTGAGTGCTGATTTCTTCACCGACTCTTGAGATATGGAGACTGCAAGACAGCACCAACAGAAATTCTTTCTGTTCGGTCTCCTCAAGGAGGGAAACGTGTTACTGGAATATAACGTTATCTAGGGAACGTTCAGAGAAATAAAGGGAATTATAGAGATACGGCAAGGCAGTTTAATAAAAAACAGAAAAATGGATTGAAGATAAACAGGATCCAGTGAACAGAGAAATAAACAATAAAAGCAAGAGAGATA
Organism: Peronia peronii; assembly: GCA_039654565.1. Classification (NCBI taxonomy): domain Eukaryota; kingdom Metazoa; phylum Mollusca; class Gastropoda; order Systellommatophora; family Onchidiidae; genus Peronia; species Peronia peronii. Next base: position 3,665 of record JBCEWB010134389.1, on the reverse strand, counting down.
GAGAGAGGGAGAAAGAGAGAGAAAGAGAGAGAAAAGAGAAGGCATAAGAAGGGAAGTTGGAAAAAATAAAGGAAGATTAAACTGTTTTAAAAGAAGATGTAAAAAGAAAGCGAGAGAGATAAGAAGAGTGATAGAAGGAGATCAAGCAAGAGGAATATGGCAAGAAGAAGCACAGTAAGAAGAATACACGCAGAGGAAGAAGTGCAGGAAGAAAAAAAAAGAAGAAAAAAAGGAAGGAGAAAAGGACAGGGGAAACTAAGAAGGATGGAAAGAAGGAAGGAGAGATGGAAGGAAAAAGGAAGGAAGGAAAGAAGGAAGGAAGGAGTCAACCAAGCAATGACAAAAAATGAGAGACAGGCCTAGGAAAAACAGACTGGAAAAATGACTAAGCAGTAAGTGATGGTCACAAATACATCATTATTCAATAATTCAATGTGGATCATTATCATAGTTCACCTTCCTCCCTTGAGTACAGGTCAACTGCTTCCATTGTACGCTTTGCTAGGTAATTTAACCATTTCGTTTCATGAGTACCTGTGGCTCTTCATATCATTGACTGCTAGAGATGCCAATTTTGAATTCAGTGCTACTAATACATTTAAAGCAGGGTATTAATATTCATAATAATGAGGAAATCTCGGTAGAGATGACACCATGGCATTGTTAAGGTTAAGTTTTCCAGTCTTTTCTTGCCAAGACTATCTCAGCCATTAACTTGTAGCCACGTTGGACCGCGGCAGAGGTTGTCAGCATCTCTATGTCGGCATTGTTAAGAAATGCCCCTAGGATTTTAAATATGAGATGCCCATTGGACATCGACGTCTTTATGGTGCTAGACTTGTTCTATCCGTAGTAGAATATTCTTCCCTCATCCGTCGGTCATCGTACCTTGATTGTGCTGAGAGCAGACCATTGGATATACACATTCCCGAAAGTTTCACGTGAATATCAATATAGGATTTTCTTATTAAAACGATCTATCATTCTATCCAGTGAGAACACAAAAATACATGGCAGCTTATCTTTAAAAGTACGCATAACATGCGAATCATTTTGCAGCGTTCTTCATTTCAGTCTCTTCCCTTGGCACATTCCAGAATTCTAGTATGAAAGTAAAATCAGAAATGGAAGATTTTATACGTTCTCATGCCGAGGAAAGAGTACAGAACGATCACGAACATTCCCATACTGGAGCAAAGATAATGGTATCATATCCTGCACATTTCTGAGAGAACAGGAAGATTTTGGTTTTTTCTCAAATTAGAGAGGAACTAACACAAAATTTACATCTTTCCAGTACCACTGTGAGCAAGAAAAACTGAAAATCCTAAAAAGTTCTTACATGCCTTTTGAGAGAATTTATCTAGAAAACATTTTTAAAAAATGTTTTTGTTTTTAACTGGCGGTCATATACTGTTCTGGTTAGTTCAGTTTTACAGTTTATGACGTTTGAATTGAATGCTTGCACCTTAAAGTTTGACAGATCATCTCTCACTGCTTTTTTTTTTTCTTTTTTTTTTCTTTCATATGGGCTTTCTCGATCTTGGCGCATAATGTATGAAATGTGACTTAGAAACTTTCCTTCTGTGGGTTTCAATTAAAGAGACGACAATAATTAAACTGATATTGATAAACTGAGGGAGGAAAAGTGAGCTGGAAGCAAGGACATGTCTAATGCATGGTATGGGCACAAAATAAACCTTAATTAAAATGAATGGCTGTAAAAACAAAAGGTAAAAAATATAATCAATGTGATATGCAGAAATATCTCTCACTTATATTCAACAACAGACTTAAGCTCTGTACCCTGTGGGAAATACTGCTAGTTCAGATTCAAACTTAGCAACCAGCATAGCACATTTCAAGCATAAAGCTCTTTCTATTACATCTGATCTTCATCCTAAACGCGGACTAATCCGAAGCTAAAGTAGACAGATATTTTGATGTATTTAAGAAGCAAAAATTAAGATTGATTGGAGAACCGACTTGATTCACCGATCTTGAGGTTAAGGAGCATATTCACTTACTCAGACACCGACAGAAGAAACGCGATGTTTTCTTTCAGTACTGACAGTCATGAAAAAAAAAATCACAACCGGCTTCTTGGGATTAGTTACACTTTAATTCGACCGTTATTCTTGATGTATTCATCGGATTGACTTATAAATTTGGACAAAAATGTAACAGCCACCAATACTTCCAGCTTTTGCCATTGTGGTAACATAGTCTCCTCATTCCAGTTGCTTAGTTGCTTGCTGAGATCGCATTTCTCATGTCTCAAACTGATACGGACACTCACCATCAGCCTCGGATGACGCTCTCGTCCTATCAGTCTCCAGATGACGCCAACGCCTTTCAGTCCCTCAGGATTTCAAAACTTTTGAATCAGAGATAGCAACTATGCCTTTCAGGCTGAAATGAAGGCAACGCCTTTCAGTTTCACGTGACTTCGAGATACAGCTCTTTGGGAAAACATCCACACACATTTATGGATTTATGATAGTTTAACTTGTCAGTCAACCTTCATTGCCAGCTGACAAAGATGATGAAAACATGTCATACCTCCTCCCCCCACCCACCTTTTTTTTCCCTCGTTCTTTCCCTCTCCCATGTATATTTCATCTTTTTAGTGTTTTTTCCTCTTCCTTTACTTCCTTTTATTCTTCTCTCTCTTTGTTCTCAATATCTCTCCTACTTCGTTTAGTTGTTCTCCTTCGTTCCCTCTACCTTTCCATTTTTTCTGTTGAACATTTTTTTTCTCACTTTGTCACCACCTACTTCGCCTACTTGTCCAGGAAGAATTTACAACTTAAATTCAGTGCCCAAACTTGTCTACAAAAACCTGTAATCCTGTAGTTTACAGGGACAGAAATCCTTGTCAACAGACCTGAACAGAATCCCTGCGGTGTCCTTGCCTGGGGACGCCAGCTAAACTAATTTCCTATGCCACGGAATCTCTTATCATTCGGTCGTCTACACCGCTCTGTTGATTTTGGTTAAAACAAAGATAGTAGGTGCCCGCTCTTCGTTTGATGATGTTACTCGGGCGAATAATTAATAACAGGAACCGGAATCCCAGTGTCACCCAGAGCATTTATGAAGTTGGAAAACAAATAGTCACGTGGGGTGGAGCTCTTCACAGCGGGAGTTCGCAAATAGGGGGTTCACTACTATTCTGTTTGTGATCAAATGTCTGAGGAACAGAGGTTTTCAGAGGGATGGCCAAGTCCTCAGCCTTATATGCTCTAGAGAGTGGAGAAGGACAAGAACGGGAGAATGGAGGGGTTACCATTCTTGTTAGATTGACAGGTTCGTGATAAGACAACACATGTTTAGACATTTTCAAAGCCAGATGAAAACAAAAATGTTTGTGTCGGATGAAGTGATTTGAACTTCATACACCGTGGGCGTGAGACAAATGAAAAAAAAAAAAAAAGGAACAGAAAATAAGCATTGCAAATAGAAATTGCACAATCTGTTTATAACAATCTATTTAGTGGGCATAGTTATCTTTTGCTCGTTTACTCCTCTTAGGATTTTGACATATTCTGCGAGTGTATCGGAAATTGTGAAAATACAGCATACTGTTTAGAAACTGACCTTCTCACGAAAGCTACAAACTATTCTGGTAAAGATGATCAACTACGTTTTTACGTTTAAAAATG
>JBCEWB010134378.1:0-11118 GCA_039654565.1 Peronia peronii | reverse complement strand
AAAGAACTTAGATTGAATATTGTTGTTAATACTCTGCCAAATTTTCGAGCCCGCTTGGCTCTTCGTCGGGGCAATAAATGAATATATCATCATCACCATCATCATCATCGTCGTCATCATTTTACGTTCGTCATCATCATTATGTCCTGTATTGCTCTGCGTCTTGGACTTTACTATGAAGGTACTCCACAGTTCTGCAATCATATTTTCTCACTGATGTTATCTGTGGCAATCTATTTGTCACCAGCCATGCTGTAAATCCCCCTTTTGTCGCGCACAAAGCATTGGCATATCGTGGCAAAACAATGAGAATTATTCGGCTGAATTGCTCAGATTATCCTGTTACATACGTAATCTATTGACGGAACGCATTGCTTTTGGCTGTTATTGTAAACTCTGTTCTCTAAAAAAAAAAAAGAAACGTGTGTCAGGATATAACTTGCTTATAGTGTAATACATCTTCCAGTAAAGGTGATGCAAAACACTACTGGAACATAATCTCCTGACTGTGAACATGGTAATAAAACTAAATGGTCCAAAATACCCAGCGCATCGGTTGAAATTTGGCAATGGCACAAGAAGTAGGGAAACAGTTAATTTCGTCGTTTACTGGTGGTAGGTTACTTGTTTCTAAAACTCACCAACAACAGCAACAACAACAAAATTTCTGACAATAGTTGTCTGAGAAAAACAGGTTTCAAGCCCGTACATAAAAGTCATTAAAAACCGGCAGTCGGTGCGTGAATATTGCAGCAGTCGCACGGATATAACTAAATCGCTTGTAAATTTTCATTTCGGTTAGATTGTTCTTCAATTTCAATCCGCTGAGAGCCTAAAAGTAGTCATTCTAACAGGTTTGCAAATGCTCGAAATGTGGATTAAATGAACCGTGGTCTCCCGTGATAAGCAAATAGTTTCGACAGGACTTCAATTTTTTGATTCCCTCGATATTCACCGAGTGCCCCGCTTGTCTCCCCGTGGTTCATGACAAGAACAGGGTCAACAGTCATGTAATGCGATCCAATGACAAAAAGCCTTATGTGGCCAATTAAGTAGTTTTATTTCTATCCTTTGTGTTCGTTCACGTCTACCTAGAGCATGGAGCTATAACATAGTTTTTTAGCGGACACTCTTTTAAGGGAAAAATGGAATTACAACTGATTCTAAACCTCAGGGATAATAACTAAACTATTATACTGAAACAGTAGCTAAGATTAATTTTATTTCTAACAACTTCATGTAAACGGACAGACCATAACGTTACTGTGATGAAAAATGACAAGTTGGATCTGGTCACTTGCGTTCGTTTGTCGAGGACGGATTGGCACAAGTGTATCTTGTTGGATGCCTCCCGAGAGGTTTGAAACCTGTTCGATATCCATTAAGCCAGGGCGTACAGACATGGTTGGATAACGTCTGTGTTGCCTCTCAGTACCCCAGAGGCCCAGATGCCAATACCAACTGTCACAAGCCAGGGATCTCACTTCCGCCAGTCTTGGCCATTAGTGAACGTTATTTCTGATAGTTTTATAACACTCTCATGCCAATAACTAGCTGGAAACCCAAGACAAGGGTTATATCAAGAGGTTAGGCATGGTTGTGGACTTTCCTCAACCATATCTTTCACATCTTTCAGTTTTTTTTAATAGAAAAGTGACTTCATTTTTGATTATCATTTTTTGTATTTTACTCTTTATCACTTGGTATTGCATTTTTTATCATCATCTTCTTCTTCTTCTTTTTTTTTGCTTTTGTTTTTGTTATTGTTCTTGTTGTTGTATGTATTAAATTTAAACTTAATACTACTATGAAATATATTTATTTAAATATTTACCTTTTGTGCATGACACAAAGACAAAAGCTGTGAAACTGAAGACAAAGGGGAACTCTCCTATTTAATGTACATTACAGATGAAGGAACACAAAGTGCGATCTACTGTAAATTCTCGATATGTGTCTTCTCTGAGATCAATTGAGGACAACATACTCCTCTCTCTCAGTCCCATGCTGTGAAGAATTATCATGACTTTGCTCTGTCGTTTTATATATACAAAGATCTCTTGATTTCAAGACTTGGAGGCCCACGGATAATTCATTTAAATCATTAATACAATTTATCAACATATCTCAAATCTCAAAGAAAATTTTATCCTTAAATTAGGTCTTCACCATGGCAGCAAAGTACGTTACTGTGATGGCTCTCCCGAAGACGAATTCGATCGTAGATATTGTCAGCAAAAGCCGTTTTACCTCTCCTCAGCCATTCAGCAAGTCTGATTACAAATCTGTCTGTTCAATGATTTTAATAATATTTACTTGTTTTGTCAAGCCCAAACAGATATTCCTCAGGCACTTAGGAAGTCTGTTTTAAAGTCTGTAGTTTTAGTGTGTCAGACGTTTACTTATTACATGTATATTACAGCTAGATTAGGTTACCCATTTCACTGATGTTTGTATGGTAACGATCTTTTTTTGCGTATCTTTATCCTTGTCTTCATGGAATATGAGACTCAAAACCACACTCCAAATTCCGGTTGAACCTCCACTGCCCTCATCCGTCCATGTGTACGGGTTAAGAATTCGTCGTTTTGACATTGCATCCTCCCCGTTTCCTGATACTACACATGCGCTGATCGTTTGAAGTGGTACAAGAGTGTTTTTTATTCACAAAACCGCCTGGCCGTTTAAGCGGCCCCCTCGGAAATGATGAAGTCTCCATAAGTGAATGTCTTGGGACGAGATAAACGAAAAGATGCCGGGAGATTGGGTCGTTTGAGATCTGTTCAAATGTCTAAGAGTTTAAGACAAGCGCTGGCCCCAGGCATGGGTTGGCAGCATAACTTCAAGATTCGGACTCGGAAGAGTCTTAATACCGTCTGTTGTAGTCTTGAACGTTAGATTTTGACATTCGACAACGCTTGCGGAACCCATAATCCCAGGACACTTCTTTTATCACGCATTCACTTTTTCCTTTATTTGTGAAACTTAGGCTATCGTCCTGACAATTGCAGACTGTCATGATAACCAGTGATGAGATCTATGTCTACCAAAACATACTGTCTGCCGAAATACACATCAATATATAAAGAGCAGTACTTCAGTGTAGTCAGAATAAGTTAATATTTTGAATATAAATGCTAATGTTTCGATTCTAAACGCTATTTGTAATGATCTGACATGTTTATAATTTGTAGATTTCCCTTTTTTTTTTTTCGATTCTGATGTTTGAAAAGCAAATAGCCAAACGATCTTAGTATGCTCAAAATGAGAAGAAGATTTTTTTAAAGTAAGAGGAAGCTGCTTTATAGTTCTCAAAGAAATAAAATCATTGTTGTCATTCTTATCTTTCTAGCTCAGCATTGTAAGTCTTCAAAATTGTGTTTGTAACATTCATATCCACATATATTAAAACGCTCCTCTACAGACACATACAAACACACATCAGCAGTTATGTTATGTAAATATACAGTGTAGACAGAACCTCAGAATGTATGTTGACCAGGTAGAACAATGCAGAGCATGTGGTGCTGAAGGTGAGAAGTTTGACATCCATATGGGAACAGTTCTCTGCATGTTCCTGCAACTTGTGGATCTATAGCTAACCTTTATATCAGACATATTTCCTGCTAGAAATGTCCTCCATAAAACAATGCAACATTCCCAGGTGTAGCTGGGATCAGTTTTCTGTCTGGTATTTTGAAACCAGCATCTTCTAGATGTGACTCAGCTGCAGTCAGACAGATATGTCATCTGATTCCTTATATTTGCTGATAAATGTTTGGAACATGAAAACATGATTTGCGAATGTTTATCTGCATGACAGAGAAAAAAAAAACAAAAACAGACAAACATGGGTCTAAATATGTGAGCTATGCAGGGTCGATGGTGTTTTCAATTAATCTTGGACATATTTAATGCACAAAAGAATACGCTACGTGAATATCATAACACAAGTTTTTTTGTTGTTGTTGCTTTTGTTTCTTCTTCTTTTTTTTTTTTTTTTTTTTTTTTGCACAGAGGACTAGATGTCAAATCCCTCTACCTAGAAAAGAAAGGAATCCAAGATCCACGGAAATCTGATGCCAATTTAAAAATCTCCTGTTAGTAAATCAGATTCAAACACAATGTCTTTAAAATTGAGAGACAGGCATTTTACTGATACTGCTGCAGCACCTTTCTCCTCAGAATATTATGACATCTTTGGCTGTTGTTATATCAACGTTCATCCTGGTATTAGAATCAGCATCTTCAAAATCGAATACAATCTCAGCCAGACATTGCTATCATCTGGTTGTCTACATCTATGATTATTGATTCCCAAACCGGAGCATATCTAGAGTTGTTTTTCTGTGTGACAGAGATTAAATGGTTATCCAAATGTTTGGATCTGGAAACTCTGCTGGCCAAAATGTTTACGTATACATGGAATTCCAGTATCGAGAGCTGCAGAATATACCCATGTCTCTCTCTATGTTTGTCCATTGCAATGAGAGATTAGATCAGCACGATGTCGAAACAGTGTGTGTGTGTTTGTACGTATATCTATGTTTAATGATCTTCCAATGCAAGGAAGTTCCGAAGCATATATAGAAGAAAATGACTTGTGAAACATAAGTTCAGAAATATATTCCCAGGAATTTGGCCGAGATTCCAGGTTAATGTGTGCTCCCATTTTGTTTATTAGCATACAACAGAGATTGGCAAACACCAAAAAGTTGCAATTCATAAATAATCTCGGAAGCCAACATGAAAGAGGCAAGAAATTAAATTGGAGTTCATGATTACTCCTGTGTCCTCTAAAATGTCCTTCATGTCTGCGTGAGCGATACCTGTCGTATGTGGCACATAGAAGACCGTGTAATCTGATTCTGTCTGATTGTTTTGTACTTACAACTATAGTAATGATAGCAATAATATAACTATAAGACATTTATCAAAAGCTATAACCCATGTACTATACCGGACTTGTTTGACTGGGCAACTCTTACATCTAACTGTAAACTTAATTTGCCACAATATCTATATCTCTTATTGTTACATCAGAGACGAATTTTATAAAACAGAACACAGGATGAGCGCCCTACTAGCAAATGTAAAAGGTACCATTGTTAGTAATTTGGGTGAATAATAACAGAACGGTTGCGAACTCACAGAGGTAAAAACAAATAGCAATAAACCACTGGACTTGTAGATAATAAAAACCCTAGGTAGTGAGAGATCTCTAAGTGAGGTCATCAAACCCTGGACGTCGAGACTATTGACTTTGACAATCAGAAAGCGTACTTGATGCGAGTGCCAATCAAAATTAACCCTACAGCGCCGGGTTGTCAAGTGACTTCATGACACATCACAGGAACTTCATCACAACGGCCATCCGAGCCTCTATACCCCCAGAAGCGCATGCGTGACGCACGCACCGTGAGCGGACGTGAAATGGGTGGTCATTTTGTATTTCCGATTTTAGTCAAAGTATAACTGACAACAGACCGGAAGTGGGACCCGTCTTCAGGCGGAACTGCCAAACGTCATAGACGAACATTTGACCCATGTCCCTAATTCTTTTGCGGTCTTAAGAAACGGACTTCGAACGAATATGAGGGAGATGTTCCACATCCGTCTCCTAGAAACTTATCAAGACATTACATCATGTCATGAAGGCTTGCTGCACAAAGTGGGTGTAGCTTTTAATAAAAAATTAATACTATAAAACAATAACATTCATTGAACTGTGATTCGATGAGAAAATAAGATGAAGGATTTGTAAAAAAGATGCTTTGATGAAAAATAGCATGGAGTGAAAGACAATGCGTCATGCATTATAGGCAGAAATTATCGAAAAACAGCATTCAATATGTGTTATTTTTACGCCTAAGAAAACACTTTACACAGCCTTGGTTTGTCTTGATAAGAAGATAAGAAAATTATTGATATAGGTTTACAGGTCACGTTTTTCTTTTACTATTTCTGAGGATTTCACAACTCGATTGCGTTTTTAGACTTACGATTATGAAAATCCGCATAATTTCTTAGTAAAATAGCACAATTCTGCCCAAGGCATTGAGAAAAAATTCAGTTGAAACAGGTGTGCCATCAAAGCGGGAGTCTATTTCTGACAAATGACGAAGTGAACTAAAAAAAGTGTTGGAAAATAAGGCATGTACAAGGTGAGGAATACCCGATCAGTGCAGCTTATAGACAGTTGCACGCCCATGAATATGATCTTGCAGCCTCAACAATGATTGTTGATTGGTCGAAAATGTGAAAGAGATAGACGTAGTTTGGTTTCGACACATTTTGACCAAAGGCATATTAAAGGACGAGTGTAATGATCCGTGCTTTGCAAGATTTAACACTTTTTTAATGGGTTTGTTGTGACATAAAATGGTATATGAGGTCAAGGCTGAATGCCTCGAACATGGAGACTTCCCAGCTCAGAAGAAAAGCGAAAAACCAAACAACCACGACAGGAACAATGTAATCTTTAATTTGTTACTCTTATTCTGACTCACGGTATATAAATTTTTGATTTACTTAAAGTCAGGATGTCGTCTGAAAATAGGAAATAATAATGTGGAATTTAAAATGGCACCATAAATTTTTATGTCAAACATGGCGACCTGTTATACAAGGAGGAATAAGAAAAAAATTAACTCGGATGAGATGCACATGATCATACAGTGACTCGTAATGCGGGGAGAACCATTTTTCTATTTGGTGCCAAAGAAATAATTATAGTGCCCTTTTTCCTCCGAACTTCCCTCATCTTTCTCTCTCAGTCCACAAATATTCATAAGATAAAGACGGATCCTTGCAGCAACCGGCTCGAATATTTTTTTAAATTTCGTTCCGGGGAGATAGTATTTTCTTGGTGTACTCTTATAGAGATATCGTGTAAAAATGAGAAATTCCTCTCACAGATAGAAACCTTAGCAGAAGGAAATTAAGCATTTTTCTGTTGATACACAAAACTTCTCATCGAGCCGCTGCTGGCTAAATAGTTTTGATAGCTGGTGATGGAATCCTATTTCTTTCTTTTTTTATCTTTCTCTCTTTCTTTCTTTCTTTCTTTCTTTCTTTCTTTCTCCTTTCTTTTTTTCTTTCTTTCTTTCCTTCTAGTTTCTTTCATTCGCGAGCCTTCAAATATTTTTTTTCTGTCAGATCCTTTCTTTGATCTTTGGTGGGAAACTTTCAGACAGCTCTACTACCATGACGTCTTTATGCTCCATCGTGTTGTCCTGCCATTTTCAGGCGTTAGTAAAACATTTAAACGTCTTATCGATTGAAAAGACAAAAACAAAGAAACAAATAAAAAACAAACAAATAAACAAACAAAAACACACACACACATACACACACAAACAAAACAAAAACAAACCGAGATCAATGATTTACCATGTTCTGCTTAATTCATCATGTTAGGATGGGAAAAACATCACGGTCCAATTGTCAACATTTCGGATCCAACAAATGCGACCGTAGGGCAGTAGCATTATAAAAGCTATAATAGGCCCAGGGTACCTGAATATTTGAACAATTGACCGTAGAGGTGACTGCTGAAGGACTCCAGAGAACAATAGAATGTTTTCACAAAGAGCGTAATACTTGCACTCAAAATGTGGCTTTTCTTAGCATCGTAACTCTACAATATTTACTTGAAATAAAGATTGAATATATTATTTTTTATGTGGAAAAGAGCTAGAAAAAAAAAGAAGAAGAAGCAGAGAAAAGATCAGTGTATAGATGAAAAATGGGTGAGAAAAAAGGAGTGCATAAGGGGAGAGAGAAAGAAAGTGAAAAGGGAAAATAGGAGATCAAGAAAGATGGGGGCAGATTAGAAAGAAAGGAAAGAAGAAGATGAAGGCGGAGAAGAAAAAGATGATGCAGAAAAAGACGAAAAGAAGAAACGAGGCAGAAGAAGAAAACAGGAAAGAGAGAAAAGGCGACGATAAAGAGAGAGAAACTGTGTGTGTAAGAGAGACGGAGAGAGAGAGAGAATAATAGATAATCTTGCAAAACTAGCTTTACTTGTCACATACGTGAAAGGTGTGCTTTTACTACTGGGGTTTTACCCCAAGGAAGAACCTGGCAATGTGCACATAATTAACCCAGTCATAAATGTGCATACCATCTGGCAGTCACTCTCGTTGAGGTTATATTCGAGCCTGAAATCATGTCAATGTCAAACAAAATTAATTCGTCCATTAAGCGTGTCATCGTGACAATTATAACTTAACTATTCTGATAGTGCCATCGCTGTGAGACATGACAAAGACCAGTTACCTATGTTTGATTGAGTGTGATTAGATTATAATATACGTGACCATATGTAAGATTATGTTTATGCCATATTACGTATGATTAGTATATAATATGTGCCTTGACGCTCCAGTTCGCACGGACGCTGTAAAACACCGTGCTCCAAACTTTAAAGGTGTGAAGTGTTACATTAATTCAGATGTATAATAGTTTCGCATTATAGTTTTCTTTCTCTTTCTGTCTGCTTGTTTGTCTGCGTGACTGTCTATCTGTCTGTCTATTTGCTCATCTGTCTGTGCGCCTGTCTGTCTGTCTGTTTCTCTTTGTGCCTAGCTGTCTGTCTCCATGCCTGTCTATCTGTGCGTCTCTCTGCCAAATTGTCTATCTATCTATCAGCCTGGCTATTAATTGTTTGTCTCTTTTTCTCGTTCTTTCTCTCTCTCTGCCAATCTGCTTGTCTGCCTGTGCACCTGTCTGTCTGTCTATCAGGCTGTCTATTAAAAATTATTGTCTCTCTTTTTCTCTCTTTCTTTCTTGCCGTCTCTATTCTCTCTCTCTCTCTCTCCCGCAATATTCTGTTTGTTTAGCGTATTCAAGCCCCAGCAGTCAGATGCAAGGGTATCTACTTACAACAGCTGGTGCTACAACTGAGCGGAATGAGGATGTCGGGGAAGGGGGAGGGGGCGGTGGTTGATGTGATAATTGTTCTATGCGTGCCAAGAATGGGGGAAAGAAAGGGAGAGGGAGGAAGGGGTCAGGGGAGATGAGTGGGGGGATAGAGAAAAGATAGGAGGGGAGAGAGGGATTAGCAGTTTGGCCACAGGTGGGCAATAATTTTCGGTTTAAGTGTCATTCAGTATTCAGAGAGCTGGCTTTGAATGAGAGCGCTAAAGCTGAACCAGCCACTTTTGTTTGGCCACTTTCTCTTTCTCTCTGTCTCTCTCACTCGAGCGTTTTCTCTTTCTTTCTTTCACTTCATGCATTCTCTTTTCTTCCCTAGCTCTCTTGTAACCTCTCTTGTGCTCCCTACTCTCTCTCTTAGTCTTAGGTCTAGCACTTTCTCTCGCTCCCTTGCTCTCTCTTTTGCTCGTTCTATCTCTCTCGCTCCCTTGTTCTCTATTTTGCCCCCCCCCTCTCTCTCTCTCTCTCTCTCTCGATTCCTTGCTCTCTTTCACTCCATGCATTCTGTTTTCTTCCCTTGCTCTCTTGTAATCTCTCTTGTGCTCCCTGCTCTCTCTTAGGTCTGGCACTTTCTCTCGCTCCCTTGATCTCTCTTTTGCTCCTTCTGTCTCTCTCGCTCCTTGTTCTCTCTTTTGCTCTCTCTCTCTCGCGATTCCTTGCCTCTCTTCGTTTTTTTCTCTCTCACTCCCCTGCTATCTTTGTTTCTTTCTCTCGTTCCCTTTGTTTGTTTGTTTTTCTTTCTCTCTCGCTCCCTTTGCTCTCTTTGTTTCTTTCTCTCTTTTTTCGCTCTCTCATTCCCTTGCTCTCTTTTTTCTTTCTCTCGGTCTGTTTCTTTCTCTCGCTCCTTTACTCTCTTTGTTTCTTTCTTTCGCTCCCTTTGCCCTCTCTGTTTCTCTCTCTGGCTCAGTTGCTCTCTTTATTTAGTTCTCTCGCTCTCTTGCTGGAGAGAAAAAACATGAAAACAAGGAATGTTTAAGGAATTAGGGCACGAAAACACCAGAGGAAAAAAATGTGGAACATATTATGAAAGATATGCTTGATATAAAAAGCATGAGGCAGAGAAAAAGAAAAAGAGAAAGACAGCGCAAATGAGAGAGGAGAGAGAGAGAGAGAGAGAGAGAGAGAAAGATAGAATATGCACTAGACATCTTTGAAAACAAGTAAATTAAACAAAAGGATTTGCCCAAGGATGAGAGAACGGAAACATCACAGGCAAAAGAAAACAAACCATACAACAAAATGAAAGAGATCTGACTTTGATAACACCAATTAATATGAGCTGAACATTTTGTATGTTTATATCTTTTTTCTGTGTGTATTATTGTGTTACCTTCCTGTTCTTTTTCTTTCTTTGTTGTTGTTGTTGTTGTTGTTGCTGTTTTCGTATCGTTTTCTTTCTTTTTTTATATAGTTGTGTTTATTTGATCTTTATTTCTTTTTTCTTCTTTTTGCCATCATGTTCAGTGATCGTTTTATATGTGTATGGTTTGGTCATGAAGAGTATGCAGCAGTATGTGCGGCGTTGCTATTATCTTTCATATTACTGGGAGATCATAAATCATACACAGACAATCATCATCCGGCCATGGTACTCCTAGCGGCGTGAGCTTTGCCCGGTCGCTTCTATGATCTCTAATCTCTCAGTGTTATCAGCCACCGTTTGATCTGAAGACAAGGCGCCACATCCTTGATATCGAACATAATCTCATTAGCCGCTACAGAGGTTAGTTTGATGTTCCCGATATTAATGACCCCGTTATCTTATTAGGTTTTTGGGCTGTGATTGGAGTTAATTAGTGTGTTGCCTTATCAACGGCAGCGCTTGTCGTCTTTATTTCTACCATTTTAGCACTGAATGCCAAAAGACCCCTATCTGGTTTTCATAGGGTACCGTTCTTTATTTTGCTTTGTTTGTGTTTTGTTTCTTCTATTTTTTATTTTGTTTTTAAGTGCTTGATGATTTAATAATAATAATAATAACAATAGAGAGCATTTATATATCGCGTATCCCCGCATAATGTACAAGATCTAATTTTGTGGTTCCCATTGTTTTTGCACCCAAAAGTTTGAAATCCACACGATTCTCTGCTATCAGCAGCTTCATGTACATTTTACTTTTTGTGATGAAGTGGGGGGGGGGGGGGGGGGGGGGGAAAAACTAAAAAAAAAAAAAAAAAAAAA
>JBCEWB010134367.1:0-11118 GCA_039654565.1 Peronia peronii | reverse complement strand
CCCCCCCCCCCCCCCACTCCCTGAAAATCGTGTTTATGATTAAAATAGCGAAGTCGGGTTTTGCTATTTTAGACACTTTAACTTCTTTTGATATGAGAAAAATATCAGTCGGGGCCAGAAACATCTACCTTAATGCTACAAAATGGCACCAACACGGCACCACCAAGAGATGGTATAGAAGGGATATGAAAATTAAATCGTGATTTTCTCAAAATGTTTTTTTTTTTTCCCTTGTTTTTTTTTTTATTTCTGAACTACATCTAATTGATTTCAAATTTTGAATATGTATTCTTCATAGGATGTTTCAATAATATGCATCCCCTCTTCTAAATTTTGTCTCATTTTTTTTTTTTTAAGGAAAATGGGATATTGAGTAGAAAATTTAGAAATATGGGCCTACAACTAACATATTTTTAAAATTATGACAGACATTGTATGACATAACGAAAAACAATGCATATTGTTTTTTACATAGAACTTTTATATTACTGTGCCAAATTAATTATATTGAATACTCTTGGAGCCTTAGACTTTTGAAAATAGCAAACTTTCAAGACAAAATCCAAAATGGTGGCATTTTCTTGGGAACCGGATTCGAAACAAATTTTTTCCCTACACCTTTCCTCTAATTTGATCATGCTGAATCTGAATTTGAAGTTTTTAAAAATCCTAAGTTCAGCCATTCAAAAAATCACTCTCAGGACCCGCACCCCCCTCCCCATCCCCCCACCCCCTCTCCCCCTCTAGTCTTAACAGATGCTGCATATGTCCTATACTACGCAGTTCACAATACATTTGTTTACACTGTAATTTACAGAAATGGTTTATTTGATGATCCATTGATAATTTACGATTAAAATAAACATCCAAATTTCTTGTCTTTTCACTGGTCAAGAATTTCCGTGCTGTTCAGATTTAAGAGATCTATATCAGCAGCCTCTGTATTTCTACGTGTATTAACAAGTAATGTTCAGTTTTAGTTTATTATTGACCATCCAGTTGTTGATATTATGAATACAGCTTTCAACTGCTTTATTAAGGATGGAACATTTGATGGAATAACAAACTGATACAGGTGAGTGTCGTTTCCATACAAATGATAACTCAATCCATGCATATGTATGAGTAAGAGTAGACAGATCTTAATGGCTTAGTGTACATTGCATTATTAGTCCCAGCACAGAACCCCAAATTTTAGGTCAAACATGGCAGATGTTTCTCCTTCTAGTGAGACCTATTGTCACACAAATATATTGAACCATCTCAGGACAGATTCCGACAAATGTTAAGATGAACAGAGACATTTTAGTAAAATATAATTGATCTTATATCGAATGTAGTACCTATGTCTAGAAGTGTAAGTATGCAGCATAATAATTCTTGTGGATTTTCAAAAGTGCTATTTCTGTGTAATAATGTTCTCTATAAGCCAACTGGTAGGGATCTAATAAATTATTCATTCTTAATTAAATGAGTTTTGGGTTGAGTCAGAACTACTTTCTCCTGTATTGTTACAAAAATGGAAGGTTTGACACTGGTCTGTAACTTCTAAGGTCTTCAGTTGGGCAAACTAGCCTTTTTCAGCAGTGGAATGATAAGTGCCATTTTGAAAAGGTTGGGTGCTGTACCTGAGATAAGTGATTCATTTATAACACATGTACTGTATTAGTTATAACACCAGTAGAAGCTTATCAAGGTGTTTCACCAATAATTTAGTTGGAATTGGATCCAATGAGCAGAATCTGTGGGGGGAATGATAGTGACTTCTCTAATGTCATTCACTGGTTCAAAAACATTTGATGAAACTTTGTGACCTTTGTCGCTGGTAATGATCAGCTTTATGGTTCTCTGTTTTCGTGTTCTGCTGGTTTACCTCTCTTGTGCTTTTTTCACTGTAAGTCTGTGTTCTCTCGTCAGACAGATGATCCAGCAGTTCAGGTGACACATTTAGGTTGTCATTGTTAATGTTTAACAAGTCACTTTTTGTGTATCTTATTTTTGAGCAAACATGTTCACCGGTACAAACATTTCACCATTGGCTGGTCAGCTCAGCACACCCAGGATCCATTTAGAGAAGCATTCTTGACTGGTTGCTTTTGTTGATGAAAGATGTTGCACTACCCTACTGTAGCCATAAATTTCCACAATCTCCCCGTATAAACTACAGGGGTCATAGGGTACACATTGCTCGGTATCATAGCATCTTGTGTTACTTGTGTTGCTGATGTATTGAAAATTTTATGCTCTTGGTTTGCGAACTCTCTTTGTCCCACTATCACCATCGCTAATTTGACAACAGTTGTCTTCTATGCCTCTGGTAATTACTGGTCACACTTTTTCCGATATGCTGGCTTGCTGAATTGGAAATATCACACAGAATATACAGAAATACGATGGAATTAATATAGAAAATATTCAGCTGTCTTTAGTTCAATTTTTCACAGTATTTAAGTTAAAGATGTACCACATCAATAGGAACAACTATGCCATGACCCTGACAACCAC
The DNA here is from genome assembly GCA_039654565.1 of Peronia peronii. NCBI lineage: Eukaryota > Metazoa > Mollusca > Gastropoda > Systellommatophora > Onchidiidae > Peronia > Peronia peronii. The sequence continues at coordinate 8,613 of JBCEWB010134367.1, read as the reverse complement.
AAGAAAATGCTGCAGAAAAAAAAGTACATCTTCTTAGAGCAGTTGTGCCTGCAGTCTGCCAGGTACTGAACACAACCACTAGCGTGAAAAATTGGTAGGCATGAGACTTTTTGTCGCAGTAGAATTTTGAAAACTGAATACTGCTCATTTTCGGCAAAATTTGCCGTGTCCTTCAGTTGTCTTACTTGCGGCTTAGTACTTTTTAAAAAAAAATGCAAACTCGTTAAGTTTAAACTACAAGGGGTGGGAGTGGGGTGGTGGGAGAGAAGTTTCATCAACGAAGTGTCTAGCCGGACTTAAGTCCAGCTAGCTCTCAGGTCTATTCGGACTTATTGTCATTTCCCCCGTCCGACTTTTTAATCAACGTGTAATCATTTTAAAGCTTACATTTGTTTATTATGATATAATATGATAAGCTTATATGAAAAATCAGAACATAATAGATATTTTTAAAAAAAGGAAGTATCTATAGTAGCCTATAATCCCCGCTCGATTATTTTAGCCCCAAATCCCCGATTTTGTTTTTGGCATTGATTTTTATACCTATTTCCGAGAGAAATTTGATGTTTTGCTACTAGAACTCTACAATGTCCCAATATTGATGCAATTCTGACTAAAATTTGGATCACTGGGGAGAAAAAAAACGAAAAATAACAGACAGAAAACAATATTATTGACAACCCGTGTCATATTTGGATTATAGTACATGTATTATAATGTTATTTTTTACCGGGAGCTCACAGTCATAATCTGTGGCCGAATGGACGAGTAACCAGACTAGTATTCTATCAACGCGGGTTCAAATCTCAGCCGTGCCATACTTTCTTTTTTTTTTTTATTCTTTTTATAATAAAAATTAATGTGTGTATTTGACATAATGTATTTTTATGTACAATTTTGAGGGATTAATTGGAGGAGATGCTTTCGCTGGATACATGTATATCTTGTGGACGTCATCAACTGAGAGTGGAGGGTTCATCTCCACTTCAACGCATCTACATCTATAAATGTATATATTTTATTTTCTCTTCCTTGTATCGTATGTGTGTTTATCTTTTTGACAGAAAGTTTGTATTTTTCTCTCTTTTTGTTTTCTTTTTGAAGCGTAGTTATTAGATGTAGAATGGAGAGATCTGGATCTAGATCTAGACCTCATTCGGTTCAAATAAAAAAGATCGTCGAGCTTGATGATAAACCTAGACCATTATTTATTGATTAGCATATTCTTAGCTGAAAGTGTTTCATTAAAGCTTCACGCACATGCCTCCCACCCCCTCCCAAAGGAACACAACGCGGACTTAAAAACTTAACGGCTACAAGACGATGATACGGAGTGAATAAGCCCGGCTAGACATCGAGACTAGACGGAATTAAGTCCGGCTAGCCATGGCCTTTCATCAATGTTTAAATACAAATCATGTGTCATGACCTATAGTCCACTTTTGGGCTTAATGTTAAGTAGAACATACCTGAAGCACAAGCTGGCATCACCGTCAATGTAATCTCATTTTTCCCCTCTGAATTTCAACTGTGATGAAACGACACTTTCATTTTGCATCCTCATTATAAGGATGTCCAGATTGATCACTCCATGTTTCTCCCACCGTGTTCTCCTGGAGTGTCCTCATAAATTAACTGCTTTTACCCTGCTTGTTAGATAAGAACTACTGAAGAAATGAACTATTATAAAAACGCTTAATCTTAGAAATCTTAAATCCCTCCCGCGCTGTCATACGTTACATAGGGTCGTTACAATCCTCTTCCATTCTGATCTTCTCTGGGCTGTCTCAACCATGTTTCTTATGCTCTCTATTCCTGCTTCTTTGGCCTCTCTCACGATAGTTCTTTTGAGTGTCTCATTCATCTATCTCTCTTTCTTTTGCCTTCGATTTCCCAGCTCAGCGCTGTTTTGATCTTCTCCCATCTGGATGTTTGACTAATGTAGCGCCACCTTCTTTTCTTAATTATTTTAGCTATGTGGCACTGCTTTGAAATTTCCCCTTTTTCTTCTGTTGTTTTAAACTCATTCCATTTAATGCACATGATTTTCCGTAGACATTTGTTTTCAAAGCCATTCAGCTTCTTTTCTGTATCTCTTGTCCTTTTCCAACTTTCGCAGGCATATGTAAGAAAACATTCGAATTGAATATTCTGAGTTTTGTTTTTTACTGAGATCAATTTGGAATTCCAGATGTTGCCTCGGATTCTGAATGCTGTAACACACTTTCCTATTCTGATCTTGATTTCTTTTCTTGCATCTCCTTCTTGATCTACACAACTTCGAAAATATGTAAACTGGCTGACTTCCTCAATCCGCTTTCCTTTCAGTAAAATTATTATCATTGATTGTTTGACTTTTTCAGGACATGTAGTTTGGTACTTTCAAAGCTGACTTGTGCTTTTGTAGTTCGACTTTTTCAGCTGCTTTAGTTAACTTTGGTGTGTTGTTTTGCATTTTTTCCGTATATTGCTAAGTACAGCTATGTTATCCATAAAATCCATGTCTTCTAGTTGTTTTCCGTCAACCCATGATATTCCTGTCTCTTCCCTTGTGCACTTTTTCATAATAAAGTCAATTGCTATGCCAAAAAGGAGTTGCAACAATATGCATCCCTGTTTTACTCCTGTTTTTATTTCAAAATCATCTATTTAATCTGTACCTTGTGCAAACTGTACATAGATTGCCTCTATATAATTCTTTTATGATGTTGATGATCTTTGTGGAGAGGCCGTAACATTTTACAGTCTTCCAGAAAGAGTCCCTGCGTATTGTCAAATGCTTTCATAAAGTCTATAAAAGTGATGGATATAGATTATTGCTTTTCTACATATTCTTCACTAGTGATCCTCAGCATAAAAATTTGATCTTCACAGCTTCTACCGCTACCAGTTTGAAACCCTGCTTGTTCTTCTCTAAGTGATTTGTCAGCTGCGTTCCTGATTCTCATCTATATTATCCTGGTGAAGACCTTTGACAATACAGACAGGAGTGTAACTTCTCTCCAGTTGTTACAGTTTTGCTAAAGTCTCCCTTCTCCGGTATTTTCACTAGGCCTATGCATGATCGATCATGAAAACCAGTTATATCAGGTCATGGAGTCATAATTGATTATGATAACCAAAGTCCGGCTACGTTGTCGGTCATGATCGACCATGAAACTAACGCATCCATCGGTTAGCTACATCGGTGTCTTTGATCACGAGAAAACTATCCGTCGGCGACACGTGTACATCCCAATGTCACCCTTCTCATACCCCTCCCCCTATATATGACCCTTTTTCTGTTTTTGTATTTTTTTCTTACAAGAGAACAAAAAGAAAAAAAATCTGTGCTGAGTTTTACTCAGCATTTAACCCTAGAAGTTTCAAAGGGGCGATCTGCCGAAGAGTTACTTATTGTACTTTTCATGTGAATTGCGTTTAGATAGCTGTAAAACAATAAGAGGATAATCGTTTCATACATATAATGCCATCTGTGTTTACACTGTCATTTCTTGAACATAAATCAATATCATTGCAATTTCGCATTCTGGCTGTTTCTTGTGATTCTTTTAGAGTTAAAACCATTAGAATGGTAGATTTCGAGGTGCCGGGCGCATGCTTTGAATCTCCTCTCATCCCACCTCAGTTTAAACGTTCGAAACATGGTATGTTGGTCCTTGTTTATGATTTAATTAGAATTTTAATTTATGAGTACTATAAGATAATATTTGGTATGAAACTGCACTAGATCATCTGCAAAGTCAGATTTGTGAAATACATGTATTGAGTTTCACACCCCACATTTTTCTTAACCTTAGTCCCCGGTCAAAAGTCAAGTGAGCAAAACTCGAGCTGAGTGTGGGTGGTAGGTTTTTGTTTTTGTTCACAATAGACTAGGATCAAGGCTGTAACCAATAATCATAATCGATGTGCTGTCACACATAACAAAGAGGAAAATATTTAATCGATGTAATAGTCGATCATCGTCGGTCGTGGTGTTGATTACTCTTTAACTGTCTGTCACAAACATTGTCGGTCATGCACAGGCCTAAGTTTCACTATATTTCCTTTTCTCTATCACTGAGGTATTCTTTCTTCGTTCCATATTTTGTTGCAGAGGGTTTGAATTGCAATCAGATCAGATTCATTCATGGCTTTTAGCATTTCTGTTGTTATTTCATCATCTCCTGCTGCTAAATCATTTGGCAGAGATAATAAAAACACACTTCAGCTTTAATGGGAGATCGTTTCGCAGATTATGTGCTCCTCCAAAAGAGGGACTTCTGTAAGGGGAGATCATTTTGACCAGGCGTTTTACTTCCCTTTGCCAGACAAAAGAACTGTTTAGCAAGCAGTGTAAAGAGGAAAAAAATCCCTTTTACTTCTTGTCATTCGAAAGACTGGTCGCCAAAAAAATTGATAAAATCATCGCAAGAAGAAGAAAACTTTCAACATTCTCTTTACATCATAATGTTTCAGGAATTTTTCATGGGGTATGTTTCAAGCAAAGGGCGCAAAAGTGATTTTTTTCCTCTTTACATGTCTTATTCAATCCCTCTTTTGTCTGGTAAAGGGAAGTAATAGGACTGAGCACAACGATCTCCGCTTCGATGAATATATGACTGCAATATGCTCTGCATATGTTCCGTATCGGTGAATGAGCTTATTCTTTCATATTAGCTAGTCAGCAATGCACTGAGTGACTTTTTTTGTGTATGAGGAAACCAAGTTGACTCGGGTCAAAGGAACCATGGATGAATAGAACAAAAAATGCACAATGCTATATTTTATGGATGGCTGGCTTGTTGATGCCAATAATTCCGGCATGATGCTAGTTGTACAAATAAAATTTGATTCTTTCCTGTATGTGATCTTTCAGAATGTGACATTTTTGAAGTTTTGTAAGTCCTTCTTAAGCTAATGATCAGTTTCATTGTGAAATAGAAATACCTGAATACAGGAAGAAAAAAAAATGCCAACGATGATATGATTTTTTTAATGAAAATTTCAGATCTTTATGATATATCATAAATACGTGTTGTTTTTTTTTGTTTTTTTTATTTGCCACAATAATTCTTAGACTGCCTTCATGGAAGATCATAATTCTAAATGCATAAACATGGAATATTAAAAAAAAAAGAAAAGAAATCAGTGGATCCACTTAAGAAATTTTCGTAGCATTTCAACATTTTGAAAACAAAATTGCTGCCTTTAACTTGAGTATAGATTTTTTCGCATGAAGCTCATCCATTGAAGACTTGCAAAAATCAGTTATTGGATTTTCACATTTTTTATATGCATGTACTTATCCCAGGAAATTGAAAAATTTTCCAAGAACTGTGTAAATCGTGATGAATTTTGTCCTTCCAGTGCAGAGTTATGCTGAGAATAGTTGGGCACACATCGTTTGTTTGTTTTTTAACCAGCAGAAAAGAAAAGATTCACCAGTGCCAAGATAGATTATTCATGTAAATTTCCAGGCATAGGGTCACCTGACCTGGTGGGCAATATAGCTTTTTCTTCCCCCTACTATTGACTCCTGTTGTAGATGCAAAAAAGGGTCTATAAATGTAATTTGATTGCAGATGGATTCTTGAATGTCCTATTTCTGTGTTTTCTCTGTGTCAGTTAATGAAAAATATGTGATTGATAACCTTATCTCCAGAAATCTCCTTGCTGTGCAGCCGGATTGTGATTTTTTAACATAAACACTTGTACATGTAGTTTGCTATGCACTTCAGAATTTTTTTCATTTGGTCCATGTGGAAAGAGCCTTATTGATAGCCTTGGTTTGCGCTCAACTCCTGTCATATTGAAATGTCTTTTGCTTAGATAGATTATGTATTGGGCATCTGATGGAAAATTTTTGTGGGGGAAAAAGTTGGAACATTTCTGTTATCTAGAAAAGGTCGTACAATCAGAAAACAGATTGAAGCCATTCAGTGGGTGATCTATGAAATAAACCACCCTTCATATATCAGTAAATTGTTCAAATTTTGTTTCTTTTGTTTTTAAATCTGTCTTTGAAAGGAGCAATGATTGGTTTCTAATATATTACTTTTTGTGAATTGTGATTGAAATAAGACAGTGTGATGGTTTTTTCACAGTTTTGTTCAAAGAATCATATTTTAAATTATCATTGCAGTCATTTTAAGTGAATATATGAGTATTATTCTTTGCGTATTTTGTACTTAGTATGTTTCATATGTCAGCCATTACTTGACATTTACACAGATTTTCCCAGTATGGTAATTAGGGCAGATTCATTTGCTAACTGTCATCACAAAGTGGTCGCCTTCTTTGTCTCTATCTTTGCTCTCCCTCACTACCCACAGAACATATACCTAAAGGCACAAAACGAACTCGAAGTGATGGATCCTCCAGCAGTGGTAAAGGTAAAGCTACTGTTCATCCATCATCTGTTCCACTGTTGATTTGATCATTGTTGTATCATCAACCATTCTCTTGAAGAAGATTAGATCTGGTTCATTTGAAATTGTCAACATGACAAACAGTACTTTACACAGGCAATTTTTCTTCAAGTCTTTGCTTTGATCTCCACTAAGAGAACTCCGGCACATTTGGAAAATGCAGCTGATCAGATACCTCCCAATCAGTTTCTTAAGATAAGTGAAAAAATTCTTGCCAAATTAATCAGTGACATCAGGCACAGCTTTTCAATAGTTGACAGTTTTCTTTAAAGGGAAAAAAAAAAAAACGAAAAAAGATGCCATTATAGGGGCGTATTATTCAGTCCAGTGGGCCAGTTTCTCAGCCAACTAAGTTATTTCTCTTTCACAAGTACAAGAGGAATAACACAAGCATTGTATAAAAAAAAAAGAGGGAGGAAGGGGAATTCTTTTGCTCCTGTTGCTTGAAACATGTGAAGCAAAGAACTATGAAAAAAATAATGTCGGTTTAAAAAAAAAATATTTGCATCATATGATGAATTTTTCAAGACTTTCCACTACCCATGTTTCAAGAGAAAAAGTGATCTTTTCTTTTTTTGCAATGCTTGTGTTAACATCTTACACTTGGCCAATTAAGTAATTTAGCTGATGGTCAAAATGGCTAATTTTATTCTTATAAAAAACCTCTACAGAGTATCAGGAGAAATTTCATACAAAGCAGAACTGTTACAATGTCATATTCATCAATATCACAAGTGCTTTATATCATAAATAATGGTATACAGATTTTGTAAAGCAATGTTGGGAGTTGGATTGTAGATTTTCGGCTGAAAACTTTTTTTTTTTTTTTTGCCTTTGACCTAAGGACATTTTAACGTGTGCATGTGTAATAGTTCAGAATATGCCCTTAGAAATTTGCTTATGTGTTTGGTTACCATGGAAATGGCCGCCATCTTGGATTTTGCCCAGTTTTTCAAAATATATCTCCTCCTTATCTACAACACCAATGCGTTCAAAAGTTTGCATGTCATTTTTAATCTTTAATATCTGAAAAGTGACAAGGGGCAAAAAGATTTTTTTTTTTTTTTTTTAATTAATTTTGGAAAATGCCATAGATCAAACACGCACAAAATTGGCATTTTTTTTTTGTAATTTTTTTTTTCTCAAAATGTAAAAGTGATATGGTGTACCCTAAAAAGCTTGTGTCATTTTTTTTTTGGTTATGTCAAGAGAAGCATTTGGCCCAAATTAATACGATGAAAATATGTTGGTAAGTTTTAGAGAGATAGAAATATAATAAGGCAAAAAACCCCCAAAGTTTTAGGAAAAAGGCAAAACACAAAAAGAAACAAATTGAAAAAACTTCAGTATGCAGGAAACTCGACAGTTTGGCAGAGAAGACATCAAAGTAACAATAACCTGTGAAATATATAGCCCTCTCTCACTAATCCTCCCGGGGAGCTTGTTCTTGGAGTCTCACATGTGGCCTTTACACCTATATTTGCAATTTGATAAGCTAATATACTCTTGCAGAGACATTTCCTTTCCTGCACTTCCCTGAATCTAAATGAGTAGGTTCCCCAATCAAAGTCTAGAGATGTTTTTAAACAGAAATCCTCACAAGACCCATTTTGAAGTCAACAGTTGCTGTTGGCAATAGTTGTGAATAGAAGAGTTGGCTGTACCATCTTTTACTTCAGTTTGATAGGAAATACTGCAGAATTTTGGACTACTTCCCCCCTCCTCGAATCTATGAACAGATCTGTAATGAATAAATTTTTAATCATAGGAACATTCTGGACCTGTAATCTGGTACAGGAATGTGTACTCTTTCGAAAAATACATAGAAAACAAGAATTGCTTTGACGGAAACTGGTCAGTCTAGGTGTATAGCATATTATAGCTCAAAATGAACTGATTCTGTTGACATTATAACAATATATCCACGCATTTGTCAATAACATAATTTCAGCACAGAACTTCGATTGTCTTCAGTAACTTCTCAATAGAATTAAAAGGTGAATCATCATTGAAAGAAATACTATAAATTGAATCACTCTAGTCATTGACTTTTTGACAATATCAAGTACTTCAGAAACATCGTAACGTCGTGCTAGCCACCCTAATGGCGTAAATAACCTACACATTCTGTGCATAATGTTAAAACAATAAATTTGAAGAAGGCTAAATAGACATCATCAAGTCAAAAGCACAACAAGAA
>JBCEWB010134356.1:0-11119 GCA_039654565.1 Peronia peronii | reverse complement strand
TAGATAGATAGATAGATAGATAGATAGATAGATAGATAGATAGATAGATAGATAGATAGATAGATAGATATAGATACAGACAGATATAGATATAGATATACTAGAAGAGAACCCACTGCCTCCGTGGGAGATTTCTTTAAATATATAGCCCTGCGACTTAAAGTGCATGGCAAGCGTGCACACCTCGATGTTGATATTTTGGTTGGTTAAACTGAATGCTACTCAAAGAAAACGTGTTCTGAGCGCATCATACTATCGAACGTACAATTCGGATCAAACACCCTCGGGAATTTATTATTCAATTGTTACCGCATTTGTAGAATAACGTCAAAGATAATCAGCTTCTTTTTTCGGATTTATGTACAATGTTGTGTACCAAATTGCAGATGGATCCATTCAACAGTTTTCAAGTCCATAAGTCTATTGTGGGTTTTCTTGCAATTTTATAATATATATATATGTATTTCTTTCCCCAAGTATTTTAGTGTATTATTTCAATAATGTTTTCTTAGATGACAGTTCTAAGAACTTGTATTGTAATCCAAGATCGACCAGCCGTCAAGTTATCTTTTCTTAACAAGATTTATCTCATTGATAATACCTATACTACTGCCACTGCATTTTTTTTCTCCTTTCAAGGTATTCGTGTGAATAACGTGAACCCAGGGTTCACGGATACCAGTATGGCCCTGACCTTGATGGGAGAGGAAGGCCTGGCCAAAGCTGGCAAGCTCTACCCTTTGCACGGACGTATCGTCGGAACGGATGATGTGGCCAATCTGATTCTCTTCCTGGCCGGAGATGCTGCGTCCTTCATCACTGGCGAATGCATCAAAGTGGACGGAGGCTTCAGTCTGGTCACACTGACTCAGTAATTTCTACAACTGGACAGTCGTAAAACTTTAGATTTTAATGAAGTCGAAAATAAACGTTTTATCTCACAATACTTAAAGTCTACTCTGAAGCAATATATAATGTGAAAGTGGTGTTCCTGTGATTTTGACATATTTCTTTAAGAGTATACCAGTAACAACAACAACAGCATGTCAATAATAATAACAATAGCAGCAACATCACAATAACAACAACAACAACAACAGCAACGACAAGACCACCATCATCAACAACAACAAACAATAACAAAAACAGCAACAACAACAACAGCAACAATAACAACAACTGCGTTGAGAAAACTACCACCTTTAACAACAGCAATACCATCATCACCACCAACGAAAACAGCAACAAGAAGAAGAACAAACAACAACAAACAGCAACAACAACAACAAACAACAACAACAACAGGGTATTGGTATATTAAAATGCTACTTTTATTGCTTTTCTACTGTTCTTTCCAAGGGAAAGACCACATCCAACAGATACAGACTGAAAACGTGAGAACATTACTGTGTCTGAGTCATAGATATAGAATCGAAAGAACAAAACAATAAAAATCTCGATTTCTTTATATCTACCCCAGACGTCTACACAACGTTTCTTGTGAAAGGAATCGATGCTTAGAATACAATATCAACTGATTGGCTGATTTCAATAGCTCTGTAGTCAAAAGAAAGATGCCAATTTTGGTTCACATTGGTACAGTCTGACATGATGCGGACATAGGTGACGCGAAGACCTGACGTGACGCATTGACCCTCCAGTCCTATATATAGATCTAGATGATCACAGCACGACAATTCAAGATAGCCTAACTTGGTTGAAAACAGTACCATTTTTGGATCTAGTGTGTAAATCTAGTCATATTGCCTATTGAATGAAAGATCAGTAAATTATATCAAATGGTCTCAGATCAGAATCCCCATTAAGAGCTGAAATCGATCTAAAATTGATGCCTGACACGGAAAGCCATCCTCGACATTCCAGGGGTGACATCTCTTCTCTCTCTCCTTGCTCCTGTCTTCTGTCCCGCTCTCTTTCCTCTTTTTTTCTTGACGTGTAAGCGTATCTTACGTGTCTGACAGAATATAGCCCTGATCGTGCGGATATGCCGTAGACCCCAACACAAACAAACAAACAAACAAACCTGTTTATTGAATGACAGTGATGTGAAAAAAGATTTTGTAATATGCGTATCATGTCACTAAACTGATACAATCTTCTACCTACAGAGTGTCAGAAGTGGCCAATGTATAAAGGCTTTTGGTATGTTGATCTGCTAATGATGATATCGGCAAAGAATAGCTGGAGGTGAAGGTGAAGGTAACGGTGAAGGTCAAGGTAAAGGTGTTGGTGACCTAAGGGAGATAACTTGGGTTTTCTCTTTGTTGCGCAACATCCCGCAAACTATCACAGCAAAGCTCATTAAACTGTAAATATTAATGGTGTGATTTCAATTACTGTGTGACAAATCTTCAAAGCAGGAAATACATTCACCATAAATCTACCTACATGAACTCGACGCCCGAGCTATAAACCCAATGCAATAAATAACCTCAGCCTATTTAGAGGGAGTGTTTTGGCCAGTAAATTTAAATTGAATCTCATCCGGACAGTTAGACACACTTAAGTGTTTCTTGTATCCAGAACAGGTGAATTAATAGTAAAATAAAAGTTGTTGACCTTGGCCTGTCTCGAAACATTTTGACATGTGTCTCACAGAGATCGATATAAGAACTGATTTGATGGACTGAAGAATCTTGATATATTGTTTGTCTACGTGCCCTCCGTTGACTTTGTAATTGATTGTTTGTTTGATTCGTTGATTGATACACGAGAGTATTTATGTAAAGGCAGCCGTGTCAAAACATATCGATACCATGCATATTTTAATCAATAGCCTGGCACCATCTACACCAAAATTAGATAAGTAAATATGAAACGTATTTTTTGTCATTTTATTTCACAACGACATTTTAACATAACTGGCAAACCACAAGGCTTTGCTATACTTAGATAGTTTTGTAATGCCAAGGTGGGGATGACATGAATGTGTATGGTTTTCATTTCACTGAGGTGTTTATTTTTATTGTTGTTGTTGTCATTGTATTTGTTGTTTTGTCAATTTTCATTATTTTTAAAAAATTTATTTTATTTTATTTTATTTTATTTTTTTGTATGTAGTCTTTCAGTCCTGAGAAAGTAAGATTATCTCGGCTTTAACTGTGTGTCCGATGTCGTGAAAAGAACTTTATGGGTAAATATTGGGAATTTGGAAATTCTGCTTGGACAGGGGCATCTCCGCTTCTCTTCATCCGATTTTTAACTGCCAAAGGCCCTTTAACGTGCGTAAAGTACACACAATTACACAAGGCCGTTACCCAATAAGCCAAAGCACCGCTGGATCAATGAAAAAGCTGTAGGTTCTCATCTTCGAATTCCCTCCATACCCCGATCAGTAGGATCCGAAATTCGAACCCTCGACAGCCATGTTGAATTTTCCAGCTGGTAGCAGACGCCCACACACTGCAACAGGGACCCCTGACATTGTTGGCGTCAGAGCAACTTGTGTTCTATAGAGGAGCAAAAATTTATAACTAGAAGGAAACGAATAATGAAATCTGGGCCAAAAACGGCAAACAAAAAGGCGTGTGTAAGAGGAACTAAATTACTAAGCATTTAAGCAGACGGAATTTGTTTTGTGCCCAGAGTTAAATACGGAGGCAAAGCGAGTATTTCTTTGTCAGAGAGCTGGACCTCTGAAAGAGGTGGCCACACTCTATAGTTGTTAGCTCCCTTCACAACCTAGAACTACTGCCAGCTGAACTCGGACCACAGAATAGTGAAGTCCCAGAATTAGCGAATCACACACCTTGATTTTCGTCAGGGTAAGTCAAATTGATAGGTAAATATAAAAAGTTAATGTTTATTAATGTTATGTTATATTTCTAATCTTGTTCCTGTTCATTTTTACTTCCTTCGTCCTCTTCCATCGTCGAATTCATATTCATGTTCTTCTTGTTTCTTCCTCTTGTTTCTGGTCTTGTTTTTCTCTCCTCCTCCTTCCACTTTGTCCTTTTCTTCTTTCATTTCTTCTTTCTTCTCTTCCTTCCTCTCCTGATACTCTGATGAATGGATGGATGGATGAGTGAATGGATAGAGGGATGGATGGATGGAAGTGTGAAGTTTAGATCGTTTGCAAAGTATCTCTTTTTGGCATATTTCTCCTGCCATATACTATTAGATTGTATGATGTCAAACACACTGTACTTCAGCACTGGGCACTTCACTGGCAGCAAAAGCGGTACTCAATCAGTTTGAGCCCTTAAAAAGTTCAGAGCAATGGCAAAATGTCAATATTTGGTTTGATTTCGCGAAGTCTACGAGATCTAGCTGCCTGATCATCATATTAGAGCAGGAGACTTCGTGGTCGAGCAGTTAGGTATCTATCCCTTGATGAAAGTATCACCCCGAGGTAAAATTTGAAGTTGCTTTTCAATAGGTAAGCGGTATTCTAGCTTTTTGAGTAAGAAAGCCCGACGTCTAGTCTTCCTGGATGAGAGCAAAAATATTTGGAGGTCCGGCTGGTACGTCATACATGTAAAAGAACCATTAGTTATTAAAAATCCAGATTCTCTTCTCAGATTTCTTAAGGCTAAATTGAGTTCTCATTCAAAGCTGAGACAATCCTATGCTCAGGATTGAAAGACTACATTCACAAACAAACAAGCAAACACACACAGACACAAACACAGACACACACACACACAAGTTCACACACTCGCTGCAGGCACTTTCACCCATCGTCTGTTTTTTGTTGTCAATGGGTGAAATTTAGGCACATTTTTTTAAAAGAATAACTTCCTGATTTCAGTTTGTATGAATTGATTTTGTTATTGATCGCTGTCATTATCAACGAGTTGATTGTAAAACTATGTCGTTGGCAGAGATGCTGTCCACACAAACAAGACCTGATACAGAAATTTCACAAGAATGAGCGGACCAAGTCAGTTTCCGGCCTGAAAGGCTCCTTTCAAAATTAAGGCCCAAAACTGACAATAAGTTTGTGATGTGTATTCTGTGATAAACACAGTTTTCTATAAATGGCTGTGAAATTTTCAAATACTTTTACAGTTACTGAATATGCTCTGGCTTTGTTGAACTGAGGGCCCAGTTAAGCTATAAATTCTCATCATATTGGACCTTCCAGGGTTTATCTCAGACGCGATATCGAAGTCCCTGTGAAACCTAGAAGAAGAAAGAGAGGGGGAGAGAGAGGCGTCCTGAAATATAATTTTTGTTCACTTCAATAAATTCTTTTTAGACTTCTTGTTCTCTTTTAAAAATTCTGCCGTTTCTGAGAATAGAAATAATATTAAAAAGTAAAAGTGTATTATTATTCCATTCTAACGTGTTTGACCGATTGTTTTTCAACGGATGTCCCTGCCTACTGTCAGTCTGAATTTGGCTCCCTCTGGTTGTTATATACAGTGGTTTATCATCACTATTTGACCACACACCGGCAAATGATGCATAAAGCACTTAATTATGAATTCTTCTAGCATTATCTTGAGCCCCTTGCCAGGCATGAACACTGAATGGCCATTTTGAGACGGAATAATCATGCAGGATCACCAGGCGCTCTAAAATGAACTTCCACCGCCTATAAAGAGGGAAACTTTCTTTTATTTTTGCTGCTTCAGAGCACAGTTGTGGACTATCTGCCATAGTAAAAGTCAAGACACTCTTGGCTTTGACAAAGAAAGATATGGAGGTCACATATTATAGGCTCTATTATATGACTCTATGAGAGTTCATATGTTGATAGGGGTTATGGAGAAAGATCGAGGAAAGATGTGAACAAAAGGCCAAGAAAATGGAAGGGGAAAAAAAGACACAAAAGTCATAAAAAAAGGCTAGCATTTGAAAAAAAAAACTGTTTTGAGGCTAAAGACCGAACAACAAACCCTAGTTATAAGAGCTTTTCGCAAAACCCCGATTTTTAAAAATGTTTTTTTGGGTCACAATTTTGCTATCTTTCTATTTTTGGACTGATTCTAACCACATTTGATATAACTCATGTTCACAAAAGACCAATAACCGTACATTTGTGGGGTCCTTTTTTGTTAAATAAAGTTTTGGAGGAAAATGTGTTTTTGTCATGAAAAAAAAAAAAAAGGACGAAGTGTGAAATTTCACCACATGACATTTTCAAAAATGTATACATTTTTTTTTGCACGAAAATAGCTAATAATAGATACAGTTTTAGTAATGTGTCAAGCAACAGTTTCATGACATTTCATAGAGTTTCATTGGTATTTCATGGAGAAGATAATTTTCAAATATAGCCATCTCCAGAGGCAAAAATCCAAAATGGTGGCATCACAGTGGCAACTGTTTCAGCCACTCAGTTTTTGTTCACCGTTTTCCTCTGATTTGAACATGCCGAGTTCGATCGACAAGATTAAAATTATCTTTGTAGTACAATTTGAAAAAATAACCTCTTGACGAAGAATCCCCCCCCCCCCCACCCTCCCCTCTCCTTTTCTGAGTGTCTCATGAATGTGGCTCAATGTCACAAAATGATAAAAACAAAGGAAAATGGATCGTGAGTAAGGCGACAAGGTCTGCCTGTGGCGATGTTGAATAAAATTCATGACTAGGCGACTTATCTAAAGGGGGAAGAATGAGAATGTGCTCACTCAATTAAACTTCCTTGTTCTAGCAGAAGCTGATGTCACTTATCACGAAGGGTCAAATGATCTGTTTCTTGGATGATGTAACCTGACATGAAATGCAAAGATAAGTGAGAGATTAAACTGTTCACAAAAACAAAACTGAACACCTTCTTTGTTGGAATTTATATTAAACATGTGAAATGAAAGACAGAGAGAAAAAAGGATACAGGAAGATGATTCATTACAAACAAAATGATGATGGTAAAAATAAAAGAGAACACTAAAGTTTCTCTCATTGGTTTTCATGCTGATTTTTCAATTTTTCAGGCCACACTAAGTGCATAGTCAGATTGCATTTTCATAATGGTTTACGTACAAATGTTCCTATCGAGCATTATTGAGATTTTTTAAAAATTTCTATGCAGTCTTTCAATCCCAAGAAAGTAGGATTATCTCGGCTTTAAGTGCTTGTCTAGTTTTATGAGACAGACTTTTGGGGTAGAAATCTGTAATTTGGAAATTTTCCTAGAAAATTTACGTCTTCATCTACTCTTCATTGGATTTGTAACTGCCAAAGGTAAATATCTTCGTCTTTATCCGTGAAGACCCAGACGTCGGGCTTCATTACCCAGAGGACCGTTCATTAACTGAAAAGAAAAAAGCAGCATGCTGTTATTCTTCCATTCTTCGGTAACATTCGAACCCGCAACATTTTTTTTTCACACTCAATATATTGGGCATTCAACATTTTATACTGTAGCCCTCAACGATGGGAATGTCCACTGGACAGCAGTTCTCTGTGTCTTATCTGTTTGGATAATGTCAGTTCTTGTCAACAATTTCTAAAGTAATTTTGCATAGGCAAGATGTAGCAGATATGTTGAAATAAGTCATTAAATTATTACTTTAAACCAATGTTGATATTGTCTATAGGCTCCGTGTTTTAATTCATAGAAGAACTAGCAAAATAAAGCCACTGTGATGTTTTCCATAGATAATACTTGACATATGCGAAAAGGGAAGAGAGAGAGAGAGAGAGAGAGAGAGAGAGAGAGAGAGAGAGAGAGAGAGAGAGAGAGAGAAAGGAGAAACCATTGAAGCACCAAAGAGCATATTGAGCTCGCATACATAATTTTGTGCGTTTTTGGACAGCTGAGATAACCATCACGACAGGAGGTTGAAAACTTAACAAAATCATAACCGGAACCACAGAAGATTTCACAACCAGCTTCACTCATTTCTACCCATTCTCACTCTCTTAGGCAACCGCTGAGTGTGAAACCAGTCCATTCACAACCTATTTAGATAACACATTCTGCTCTCTAGAAACGATAACGTTTCTTGATATCTCTCACAATGATACAATTATTACACTGCCGACAACTGTGATACACCGGCAATATTCTTTCATGTTGAGAGCAAGTTGAAGTTACTGGCTACGAATGAATTACTGACGCCTAATTTGATCATATTATTTAATCCACAGATATCACCATGAAACCATTCCTGGAGTCCATTCTGAAGATATGTGTTTTCTCAGCCATGTTTTTGTCATCTAATCTGTATACATGGGTCACAAACATGGGGTCACTTGGTGAGCATGAAAGCCAGGTGGTTTTCACACTAGTCAGTCCAGACCTTCACTGCCGCAGCGATGACAACTACTGTGGCTCAGGGAAATTAGCACCGTGCAAAATCAGATATTTGTCTGCTGATGCTGACCATTCAAAGACATCGAATAGCTCCGACAACAGCACGGTCAACGATCTCTCTGCCAACTGTGCAGGTCGGAATTTGGCGGAAGTCCCTCAGAACCTCCCTAGCAATATACGAGGGTTGGATCTTCATCAAAATAAAGTGCGAGTGCTTCGTAATTTTACACTTGCTCGGTATTCCATGCTGCTGTACCTCAACTTGTCTTTAAATCGTGTATATCAGTTGAGGCCTCAAGCATTTTACAATCTGTCACTTTTGAAAGAATTAGATATGCACTGCAATAGAATTTTCTTTCGTCTTGACCTTTCATTTCCAGATAACCTGTTCTGTCCCCTTAAAGATTTAATTTTTCTTGACCTTAGTTACAATAATATGAACGTCACTGCATCAAATCTACAATACCCCGACAAAGCTCTCTCGTGTTTGGAAAATCTGGAGTTGCTAAATATTGATGGCCTTCGAATGAACAATAAGAGACCAACATTTGATGGGGGATTTAAAAATCTAACAAAATTGACCAGTTTAGTCATGAGGGGTTATTCTCTTTGGTACAGCACCCTTGGTGGGTTGTATAACCACTCGTTCCAAAATCTGGAAAATCTTGAACGTTTAACTCTTATTAATTGCGGAATAGTACGAGATCTTATATCTGGCAATCCTTTCAGCCATCTGAGGAAACTTCAAAAACTGGACCTATCAAATAATCAGAACATAAGTTTCAAGCAATGGCAAACCATATTTGATAATTTGAATCACTTGGAAAATCTGACACAACTTAATATTAGGTCAGTGATTGATCCATATTCGGTAGGTGTGTGTTTGGATAAGTGGACAATCCAACGTTTTCTTCCACATTTGACAGCTCTGGACGCCAACAGCAACAATTTAGAAGTTGTGGACGAGGACTTTATCGGTGTCCTACCACCCAGCCTGACAATTCTATATCTAAATGGTAACCAGCTTACCTTCGGAACGTATCTGCAACGTCTAAATAAGCTCGAAAATTTGACTCATCTCTATGTAAATGGACTCAGCACAGACAAAAGATTCCCTCGCTTTTATCCGTATGATGGCGCACCTGTGAGACCTGCCAACCCAAACTGTAGTATATACGCTGAGAGGCGATATCGAGTAGTAATTCACCTGCCTCCTAATTTGCACACTTTAGAACTGAACAATGCTGGGCTGGAATATACTTTGAATAAACTTGAGATTAACGGGAAAAATTCACTGACCAGTCTCAGTGCCTCTGGGAATCACTTTCGGAGTCTACAAGGACCAATGTGGGGACTAAAGCACTTGATATTGTTTAACATCTCTTTTTGTGGAATCAAAGACATAAATGTCACATTTTTTCATAGCTTTTCATATCTGGAAATTCTCACGCTCGATTCCAATGATCTTGGCACATGTCTTTCTCGAAAAGACAAAGAAAACGTATTTTCTGCCTTGGCCAACTAGCATGAAGATTCTGAACTTGACGGATAACGGCCTCTCCTCGTTACCATCAGGAATCTTTAAAAATTTATCAAACCTGACCTCTCTCTATCTAAGAAAGAATCCTTTAATACGTTTTGACGTATATCTCAAAGCCATATTCTCTCTCAGTATCTTGGACTTAGGTGGGAGTTATATTACGACTCTACCACAACAACTACAAACTCACATCGACAGTTTGATTAACACTTTCGGAGTCAATGTCTCAATCTACATAGATAACACGCCTATCAGTTGCAAGTGCCCCAATCTTCAGTTTCTCCGATGGATGACCACATCAAAGGCATTTTACAAGCCATTCCACCAGTACTATTGTGACAGCTTTTATCCCGGAGACCCAACAGTTGAGGATGAATATGAAGAAATCCTAGCAATCTTGAGAAAACACTGCGTATCCAATGCTCTTCTTCTCTTCCTAGTGATATGTGCTACAGTTGCTGTCAGTCTCCTTATCACTGGACTTATTATCTATCGGTTTCGATGGAACATCAGATACCTGTATTATGCTGTCTACTTGCGCTTTAAGAAGGTTTTGAATGCGGAAGAAAATGCTCGTGAATATGACGCCTTTATCTGCTACGCCTCTGATGATGCCGAGTTCGCCGAGCACACTTTGGATACAGAACTAAATGCTTGTGGCCTGAAGATTTTCTTGCACGGACGTGACTTCAAAGCTGGTGACTATGTGAGTTCTAACATTGTCAACGCTGTCTGTTCTAGCAGGAAAACTCTGGTTCTTCTGACGGAAGCTCTGCTGGACAGTTGCTGGTGTGGCTATGAGATCGAGATGGCCAAACTGGAAGGTATCAACACTGGACGTCCTGTGCTCATCTTTGTCTTCCTGGAGGACATCCCCAAGAGAAAACTGAGCCGAGATCTCCTGTACAACATCAAGAACAACACCTAAGTAGAGTACACGAGCTCAGCCTCAGATCCAGATCAGCTGAGAGTGTGGTGGGATAAACTAGCCAATGACATCAAAGATTAACTGGTGATTTAATCCTAAAAGTATCAGAAAAACTGCCTGGATGTTTATGTTTCTTTAGCGATGTTTAATCATGTTCAAGAGGTAACAGTGTGGGTTTGAGGGACAGTATAAGAGTAATATCTTTCTGCTGAATTCTATGTTATTTAGAAATTTCACCACTTGTGAAGTATAATGTCGCGTTTTGCTGAGTGCCAATGATTCTGTAGCGATGTTAAGTCTAGCTCATGAAATGTCAGCTCAGGTCTAAATGACAATAGAAGACAGTTAATGTTACAGCCTTTGGTAAATTATATCATGCATAGCACATTTTTTATTTTATGAGCACTTCCTTTTTGAGGAAAGG
>JBCEWB010134334.1:546-11119 GCA_039654565.1 Peronia peronii | reverse complement strand
AAAAGAAACATCTTTGAACAAATTCCAATGATTCCACTATCAGATGCACCAAAAAGTTTCTGATATACTGGTGACAATCGACAGGAGGATGAGTGTCCCTTGCTCAGAAACGTTTACTTAGCTACAAACAACAATAATTTTCTTTACTAAGATCTGCATACATGAAAGCTAATTCCAGTCATCTCATGGCCAGCAAAATCCAGTTTTCTCAATGGAGTTTTCTTTGATATCTGACCCATTTCAGGTGGTTGCAACAAACTGTATGTACAGGACTAGAAGCACATACTTTATGTTTAAGCCAAAGTGTCAGAAAAAAAACTGCCACGGTATTAGGAATTCTATAATGACAATAACTGAAGCCCTAGAATCAGAAGTACTCAAGGCCATTTTGAAAGAAATTATTTCTAAAAAAGAAAAGTTCCTTTTTCTCTAAGGTCATATGCTATTCTAGATACTCCAGTTTTACATTTTATGTTTGAATGTTCCCATCTGAAATTTTGACTATTAATCTCCCAGATTATTTTTTTCTGTTTTTTTTTTCATTTTGACCTCTCGACTTTGATTCAAAATGTGTGAAATCTGACTTGTGTACTTTTCATTCTCAAGCTTCAAGTTTCAGATAAAGGCAAAGGCAGTTTTAAGGTAATATCGATTTATTATGCGCACAGTAGTGTGTTTCTACACTTGTATTGCATATGGAAGGGAATTCTAATACAATATGTGATGAGCAAATCTTTGATCAGATTGGCTATTTGACACTTCTGGAATTAATATCACTGAATGGAGCTGTTGCAAGTGTTTTTAGACAGACATGTATATTATTGCACAAATCAAATTATGAATAAGTTACAATTATTTGATAAACACACAGCAATATTTTACATCCTCAGAACAATACAAAAATTAAACGTAACTGAATTTTTCCTCTAAGTCTAATCAAACAGGCAAACATTCCTCTATTCAGCAGATTTTCGACAGCAATTTTCTCGTTATGCAAAACTGATTTCATTTAATATCTGTATGATGGCCAAGCCTTCCTGTTCTAGAGATTGAAGGATCCAGTGTAAGTGACACAGAAGTAATATGTAAACAGTGTCCTCTTTACAGGTTGCTTAGATAATAAAAGAGTGTCAGAAATCATGATGTATATCATTATACAACACAAGTTTAAGGCAAAACAATGTGATTCTCATAATTTCTTGCTCAAAGTAGATCTTGTACATGTAAAACGTAAACATTTCTTCTTTCATAAATTAAAATAAAATGTTTAAAAGTAATTAAAGCTCATTTCATATAACGACTCAGTGAGTCCTAGGACTATCACGTGGTTTTATTTTTCCCCTGACATGTCCATTAATTTTTGCTTTAAGAAGTACCATAGCTTTTATAATATTACTTGGTTTCCCTTTCCTACTTCAGATCTCTCATAGAAGAAGTCTCCATGTAAATCCTCATCCAAATCCACATATAAGCGATGGAAACATCAAAGATGCATAACAATCACAGAGAAAATCAAACAAAAATAACAACAATTAACTAATAACTAAATTCAATGGATTTAGGAAAAACGAGAGAGCCTGAGGTAATTCTCACAAACATGTATGACAACCCAATACAACCAAGTCTTTTTTCATCTATGATGTGATGTGGTCTTTATTTTGCTTTTGTGCCTTAATGGCAATTACTTAGATTGGCTGTCCTCTCCTGCTCTTGCAGTGCTTTTCGTGGATTGACATTATGGATATTTGATGAGCATGACCTAAAGAAGTATTTGCCAGTGAGGGGCAGTGTAGCTGTGTTGCTCTGATCTTTGTTGTTGTTTTTTTCTGTGTTTGTTTCTGTGCCCATTTGTGGCCATCAACTTTTGACAGATCAATGGAGACAAAGCTATGCCAGACAGGTCTACTTTTGGCTCTTCATTTTTTTCCTCCATGTCTAAGGATTGATCCTCAATCTTTTTAGAAAATTAGATTTGCAAACATTGACGAAATGCTCAAATGCTCTTTCTCTTGCATATGAAGTAGTCTATAGGTTTCTATTTCTTTGGGATTTCATTCTCTCCTCCAACTCTTGCCTTTTTTTTTCCTCAGCTACAGCATTAAGGGCAGCAACAGTTAGATCAGGATAGGATGTTCTTTCATCTATTGGCAGTTTCAATTCTGACTGTAGTTTGACAAATCTGAAAATATTAAAATTGAAAGTAAAGCACATAAACTTCCAAACATAAAGATAGAGGACTGTAAGATCTCAGTTCTGATTCAGAACTTTGCATATATGAGTAATCTGAAGGGAACCAACAAGACTAATCACTAAAAGGAAACACTAACTTAATTTTTCTGTTCAATATATGAAATGTACAATTGCGTGCATGGTATCAAAACTCAAGACATTATTTCAAAGGATTCCAGTAGACTAAATATCATGTTCCTTGAACCCTAACCTTAATTCATACTACAAATTCTAACCTTCACCATTAACCCTAATCTCCATCTTAGGACTGGGCCTTAGTCATAAATATAATTTTATTGGTTAATTCTGAAGCCAAATCTTAAATAAAAAATACAATCATGATATGCAAAAATAGAAACTTTATGGGTTAGAAACAGAGAAAAAGAAGATGGAGTAGAATACTGACTACATAAAATTGCTTTCTCTCCTTGTTAGATCATTTCTCAAGCAATCCTCTGAATTTAAAGTGTGAAGGGCACTCTAGATCTACATCCAGATTAATACAACTGTGAAATAACTAAATATAACTAGTCTGACATTGTACAATGTTGCACTGTAGGCGACCGTTCCTTAAAATAAACAGACTGTCACTGAAATGGCAATCATGGCCTGGTGAAGAAGAAATCAGCTTGGAAATCGGCCATAGCAACGCAAAAAGCATCAAAAGAAATTGTCAGTTTATAGAGAAACAGAGGGATCTTTATATGTATATGTAGTCATAAAACTTTGCCAAACTTTGTTTTTGCTGCTGTTGTTTTCTTTGAACCAGATTTGACATTAGTCAGAAATGAAATGGATCTTCAAAAAAAGAAGAAGAAAACAAACCCATACTTTCTCCATCTTCAAACCATCATTTCTAACAGGTGTATTCTGTAGTTTACCTGTGGTAGAAGTCCATCATCCACTCCCTGTGCTTGAGTCCAGAAATCCATGGCTCTGGAATGGCATCAAGACCCAGTCTGCAGGCCAACAAGGCCCCAGCCACAGCACCATTTGTATCAGCATCCCCTCCCTGTTGGGCACAGTTTGAAAAGAATGTGTACTGTATCTAATATTAAGTACAAGACAAGAGACGTCATGCAATGATGATTCATACTCAAAATCTGTTATGGTTTTCAGGCTGCCGAGCAATAATATATAATAATATGGAGTTAAGACACTTTTCTTTGAAAATTAATGACTGATCACTGATATTTTGTTTGCTCACCTTTCATGAATTTCACAGTCCACACAATTTAGCTTTCAAGAGTCCCTGTGATCATTTATATCAACAATGATGATTTTGTTTCTTAGCTGATTTGTTCCCTCTGCCTCACCTGCATGACCAGTTTGATCATTGCCTTCTTGAAGTTGTCCTGTTTCAGAGCCCAGAAACCAGCGCCCAGGCATTTGTAAGTGTATCCAATCTTTCCAGGCTCATCTAACTTCAGCTCTTTCACTTTGGCGCAGTTCATGTAGAACCACAGCTCTTCTCTCTAGTGAGGATGTTAGAAAAAAAATGTCACATTCTGATCTGAGGCTTTCTATCCACTAAGGAAATGAATGAGACCAGCATAATGTTGAATAGATTCAGTAATACGAATAAACCAATCCATGATAAATCTTCTCTGACCATGACATAAAAAAATCCTATAACATAATGCTGTTGCCCTGCCAAAAATCTTGGGATTCTCAAAAAATAAAACAAGTGATTGTCAGTAAACAAAAAGGTTGTCAACCAATCTGACTTTTACAAAATCCAATCTCTCAAAAAGCATATGATCTTGCATATAAACAAACAGACAAAATAAACTTAAAATTTGTGTTCATTTGCTGTTTACATGAGTGCATGTTGCAAAAGACTATTACAGAGCCAATCTCCCACTTTCCAAGAATAACTTTTAAGACATTCTTACATCTTTCCAAATGATTGAAACACATGTGAGATTAGCTGTGGTGAAACAGACCCAACAGGATAAATCATCTTGACACAAAGCAAAAGCTGTACGTGTCTCTGATTGAGTAAATAGCATTACATACGTTGTGGGCTGCAACATCATTACATATACAAAAAGCAGTCAGCATTCTGATCTTTATCACACAGTCAAATATAACATAAACTTTAATGTTATGTTTTGAAATGTTGCAAATATGAAAAGCCACATACCTCTTCTTGTGTAGACAACAACTGTGATGCTCGATTAAAAGATTCCTTAATAAGGTAAGTGACTTGGGGTGGACTGGACTTTCCATCTGCTTGAGCTGCTGTATGTTGTACCATGAGAGCTATGCAGACACTGACTGCCACCACTGAAGCTTGACATCTATACAGAATGAACAAATGGTATTCATGAACATATTTTGTATTGTTATTGAAACTTATCACTTTCAAAAAGGGCCTAAGACAAAAAAGCCCGTTAAAAATCACCATGTAAAATGATATACAAGGAGAAATGATGACATCTCAAGGGAAGATCAACTTAGAAATGAAATTGTCAGAGAGAAGGTAAACCCAGCAGATGGTTTTATAAAAGACTGGCAGAGACAGGGGTTTGGATATCTCCTTGGTTCCCCTACAGCCCAGCATGACATATCTTACATACAGTAGGGAGTGACTTGCAAACATGGAAGATACAAACATGTTAAGTGTTTTACATGGGAAGAAAATTTCAACGTTCATACTTTCAACCACTTCATTGGACATCAACAGTATGAGTTACACCCCAAAAATAAGTGTCTCATACAAGTGGAAAATGTATGTAATACATTCACAGTCAGCTCATCTTTCAATCGCCTCCTCTTCCCCTTTGATTCAGGGTTCCAACCATTGACCAGCATTTTGCATCCATGCACAGAATCTTTTTACAGACCCTGCAAGACGATGCTTGGCGAGCGATGAGAGTCCAAATCAGGCATATAATCTGCTTGTTAATAACAATTAGTAACCCTGAATAACTTAGCACTTCTGACTGCCTGAGGGAAAATTAGAGGATGGGTGCTGGTTGGCTCATGCACAGTGGGCAGGACTGAGTGCAGAAGAGGACTGGCAGTGGACGAAACATGGAAAACCAACTGTATCACTGATGCTTAACACAGGACTACAAAATTAGAATAACAATGAAGTAGTTCACATGGGTCAATATTCACTTAGCACAAATGATCCCATAACAAGGATATGAAAATTTAACCTGTTCTAGGACAGCACTATCATCAAGCTGCCCTGAGTCTTACAAGTTAAAGAATGCAAGTCTGTCCTAAGGTATACAAATATATATACAGAGCGGTACAAAATAGGCTGACAGTTGGCATTAGAACATTTTTTCATTTAATGTTAACAGAAAAAAGACAATGTTGACAAATTGTTATATCAGACAATGTAGGTCTCTGTCATGAACTGCTATTTTGTTATGTGGCCCGCGCCATTGACTCACGCGAATGAATAGTTATTGGTGTGTATTGGAATTAAATGAAATAAATGTTTTAAATGCAACTCTCAACCTACTTTTACACTATCCTGTATAAAGAATTAGAATTTTTGGGGATAGGAAGATCAAGAAAAAGATGGACCAACAGGGTGGATGAAGTTTTATAGGGGCATGAGTTCTTGCTCACAGATGTATGGAATTAATGGCACAAGGCATACAACTGCACATTCCTTCCATCCTAATTTGTTCCATAAAGTGTAAAAAATTAAAATGAAAGTTTATGAAACACAATATCAGACACTTTTCTTGTTTGTAGAGAAATAAAAAAATTTCACATTACCATATTATGCAGTGTGAATAAACAAGGTGATATCTGATATTTCCAATTATATCAATAAAGATAGAGAAGTTCAAGTTTCAGTGTCAAACTTACCTTGGATCAAAGTGGGTGGTTTTGCCAATTTCCAGAGCATTTTTAACAACTGCATCTAGATCATAGTACTGATGAAGACCGAGGGCTGATGTTCGCATCACAGCACCGTTTGGTGCTATCTGACGTTGGCTGTTATCCCAACATTCAAATGCTATCTGTGTATTCAAATAAACTCTCCTTAAAGTAAATCCAAAAGACAGTCATTGAAAAGTAAATCTTTAAAGATAGTCACTAAAGAATGTTTTGTGCAGATGCTCATAATTAAGAAATCGATCATATAGCTTTTCTGAAATAAACGGGGCTCTAAAAGATTTACTCATCTATGCCTTATCTCTGCTCTAAAAACATGGTAATAAACTAGGTTTAGAAAAGGGCCGTTTACTTTAAGAAGTTAGAGGATGATTTTTTTTTTTAAAATGCTCATTATCACAAGACGTAAAATTATATTATATGAAAACAACACTCTGTAAGATAAGACACCTTAGGATGGAAAAAATGTCCCTATTGTTTTACAATATAAAAATTACCTGCCTTATGGGGATCTTTGATAAATTCACGATGCCTGAGTACTGCTTTCGTGGTCGCCCCAATCCCCATACCTCCAATATCACCTAATTCTGGAAAGCCTTTCAACATCCAGCGCTTAACTCTCTCTGCAAAATCTGTGGCAATTACCTGCAAATGATAAGATTTGCATTCTGAGAGAGAAAAAAACAGTCTGAGAACTGACAATATGTTACCAGCTAAGAAAGCTAAGGTTTTTCTATGGAGATCAAAACAAAAGAAAATCTCAAGAAATTATGTATTTTGTCCCATTTATGATTTGCCATCCATCAAAAATGATACAAAGGCTTGAATTATTCTTTATTTCTGCAAAATTACCTGGCATAAAGTTTTCACAACAAGTCTGGCACATACTTTCTTATATTCTTCTGTAGGCTTTATAACAAGAAGTATTATTTTACACAAATCTGCTTCATTTCCAGATCGTAAAAGGTCTTATCCGCAGAGATGTTCCAGTAAAATTTAATATTTCTGTCCGGGATTGAACATGTTGAAAATGCAACTAAGATACAATACCCATAAGAATTTTGGCCTACGTTTGCTTTAGATAAGTTTCAGATCTAGACAACTCACCTCCCCTCTGTTACAAAGAACAGATTGTAAAATCAGGATCATTTGGTCAGAATCATCTGTCCAGTCCCCTTCCTCCCATCTACATCGGTGGGCATCTGGAATTTTCTGCGAGTACTGAAGATCTTTGGGTTTCCGTCCATAAGACTGTGCAGAAAATGTAAATGTTTCATATTTTTTGAAACACAAATTTTATTTCCTGTAAATACTTTGTCAGTTTACAGATGTGTTAAGCTTGTCAATGGTAGTATGTCATTCTTTCATCAACTAAAAAACAAAATTACATTTTGATACTGTGGCAGTAATAACCATTTGACAAATTCTTATCATGGCTTGCAGCTTTAGAATCATCAACTGCTTCTTGAAAGCCGAATATATAAAACAAAAGTGCAAAGTAATCTCAAAACCAGCTCCTCCTATCCCTTGATTTCTATCAAATGATATCAGTTTCAGAAAACATTTGTTTACAAATATCATCATGAGTGTTGCCCAAAAAAACAAAACCTTAAAATTTTTTAAAACAGTGGATGTGAACACCACCAAACTGAATGTCCATACAGTGAATAAAATACCTTCTTTGCCTCTTCTTTGCTCATGAACTCTGTCATCAAGCCCAAGGCATCTCCAATGCACTGGCCATAAACTGTTGCCAAAATCTGGTCAGCTATAGGCTTTGTAATGCCATCCAGCTGAAAAATAATGTAAACATCTTAATACAAAAATATCTCTTCAAAAGTCAACTCTCAGGATGAAATCAACAATTTGTGAAAGAAACACATACATTTGTCTAATCAACTGCATAAGGTACATCCCAACTCAGTTTCAAAACTTTACTAAAGCTATGACATTCTGTGCATGTGCTACAAATCTGACTTATATCTGGGATCAACCATGTACAATGTGTATTTATAGCAAATAAAATGATTTTAATTACCCCAAACACAGAGAAATATTATAGCAATCAAAACTAACCATCCATGAATGAACTGCTTCATTTTAAATCAAGGTGTCTCTCCTTTTCTACGATATAAGAATGTTGTTTTCATATGATGTGTAGTATAAAATCCGAATAAAAAAACATCTTTCTTTTTCTTAAGTTCACAAGTTTCTTTGCTGCAGAGGAAATTCAGAACAAAGGAAACTGTTTCTTTTTGACAAAGTCAGGCAAAATCACTGAAAACAGAGTCCAAGATTTTAATACAAACTGACAAAAGGTCCAGCTGTTACAACACGAGTAAATTAAAGTTGCAATTCATTCTTACGATTTTTACTTTTTTTATCTTTCATAACCTAGTTTTGGTAAATGGTGCATTGGTAAATGGTGCATTGGCATTGATAATAATTATTTAAATCAATGAAATGATGGAAGATGGACCTTTTAAGATAAACTCTTAGTATTACCTATGCTTATAAAGGGACACATTTTTAATAAGTTATACCTACAAGATCAATTAGATATTAAAATTACCTCTCCAGATGGTGTATTCTTTACATCAGCCATTATACCACTTCAGTAGCCTTTATCGGTGCAACTGTCCTGGTTAGTTTAAAGATCAGATACATTTAATATAAAATCACAAAGGTCTCATGAAGGCTTGAATGTTTTGTGTGTGTGGGCCTATAGATCTATGTGTATGTGTGTTGTTTTTTGTTGTTGTTGTTGTTTGTCCTTCAACAGTTAAGGTCATGCTGAAATTGCAGTGGCTAAAAAAGAGACTGAAATGGAGACATATTTTTTTTCTCTTTTTTTGGAATGAGAAACATAATTATGTCTACTGTATAATCAACACCTCTGTAATAAATGTAGTACTTTTCTTGCAAATTTTGTTGTGCTTACAGTGAATTATAATTTATTTTAAATTTCTTTTATGATACACATGCCACAGTGCCTATGTCAATCTGCATTTCTAAACTCAGTATTATGATGTACCACATGGATTTTGCGTATTTCATAAGGGGCTAAACTGACTATGAACAAAACAAAGTTTTAAGTGAAACCATGCTTGAAGTGAAACTCCAAAGCTGGTTCAAAAATGATTCACGTCTTCCCATTTCCTGTTAACTTGTTTTCTTGATCATTTTTTTTGTTTGCTTTCTGTTTGTTGTTTTTTAATCGGATTGCATCTAGATCTAGATCTTGTTAATTTTCCAAATAGACTGATATATAGATCTAGATCTAG
The DNA here is from genome assembly GCA_039654565.1 of Peronia peronii. Classification (NCBI taxonomy): domain Eukaryota; kingdom Metazoa; phylum Mollusca; class Gastropoda; order Systellommatophora; family Onchidiidae; genus Peronia; species Peronia peronii. Next base: position 1,739 of record JBCEWB010134334.1, on the reverse strand, counting down.
TTGCATGACAAAGGTACAAATCTATATTAATTCTTGAAGTAATTCAGCTTGGCCAACTTCTCAGATTAAATGTCAAAATCTCCAACCGGTTCAACTCACCACCTGATAGATCTACTTGGCTGATTCAACAAATCCCGGATCTTCTAGGCTAGTGGTTCGTCTGTGTGGTATCGCCACAGTGCTCTCATACGATTACGGTTTTTATAAGCTTTTCAACCTCCTGTGGTGGTTATCTCAGCTGTTAAACGTTTATTTAGATCTAAATTTATAGTCAGGCTCTCGCAAATGAAATACAGTCAAGTTTATGAAGATCTAAATATAGCCAGAGTTAAACATAGATGTGACTCATCTGTCTATTCCATCCTGAAAAGCGAAAAACGGCGTATAAGAGCGTCACAATCGTTCTTCTTTTCGCCATGCTGCATAGTTAATTATAGGCTAATATTTTATGTTTATCTCTTCCTGCTCGTGTGGGCGGGGCTAGGAGGTTACAGTTCAACTAGGGTCGGAGTTCGCGATGCTCGCGCGCCGGCTCAGCTGAAGTGTCCCCGCTAAACCGCTGCACTGGATCCACTTTGTTCGTCTCCGCAGTGAAAGGACATAAATAAATAAGCCTACAGGACTTCCTCGTTTATCGCGGGTGTTTGGTTCCAGGATTGCCCGCGGTAAGAGAAAATCTGCCAAGTTGGAATACTATTATTTATTTTGTTATTTACATACATTTTAAAGCTTTATAAACCTCCCCCGTACTGTCATCAACCCTCCTTCTACTGTATTTTTTTCTTTTTCTTAAGTCTTTCAATCCAAAGAAAGTTGGATTATCTCGGCTTTAAAAGGCTGCCTGTTTTTGCTGGGAATTTTTCTAGGTAGAATTTGGAAATTTTGCGCGGACAGCGGCACGCAACCTACTCTTCATAGGGTTCTTTAACGTGCGTAACGTACACACGGGACCTCCGAAATATATTCGCCTTTATCCTAGAAGGCTAGAGGTCGGGTTTCCCTACCCAAAGGAATCAGGGGACTGTTGAGTCATTGAAAAATGCGGGTTTTCGATCCTCGTGTCCTTCCAAGTTCCATCCCCCGATGGAGGACCCGCGAGTCGATCCGGCTACAACCTCACCGACGTGAGTTTTCACCAAGAAGCAGAAGCCAAAACACAACGCTAGGATGAGGGGGGGAGGGGGGGGAGGGGG
>JBCEWB010134323.1:0-11119 GCA_039654565.1 Peronia peronii | reverse complement strand
CCCTCCCCCCACCCCCCCCCCCCTCCCCCCCCCCCCCCCCCCCCCCCCCCCCCCAAACAATACATCATACCATTTACGGTACGCTAAGAATTTGTGGGAATGGCAATACTGATCGAAGGCCACGTGACTGCCCTTCTCACCCCCCCCCCCACCACCACCACCACACACACACACACTTCAAAAGGTCCAGCCTACACGAGCTATGGCGCACTGCCTGCCCGGCGGCACGCGAGCAAAAGCTTCTCGTTTCGCGTTGGCGACTGTCCGTTTCTTGTGTGATTTTTTGTCTCTGTCACTTTTCTTCTCACTGTCAAGCAGTGGTTCATTTCCCGAGAAGCCACGGTCAAGGCTTTGCTCGCGAGAAACGAATATTCGGCTCGTCTCGTTCCCACTCCTACGCAAACTAAGACAGGATTAAACTATATGTGAGGGCTGTCCAGAAAGTAATAAGAAAACAGCCATAACTTTCAAACTAATCAATATTTTTTAATTCTATAAAGGGTGTGCAAGCAGGAAATTTAAAGCATATTCTTGTTGCCAAATATCAGCATCAGTGTTGAACGTAAATTGTCATCATGTCAAATTAAACATGGCGGCTCCTATCACAGAATGGTTAAAGGTAGAAGTGAGGGGGGTTGTGTGGTTTTTGCATGCAAAATGAAAAAACATCTTACTGAAATCTACAATGAAATTGTTACCATAAATGGTAAGAATGCAATGAGTGAATGTCAAGTATATCATTGGTGTACTTTGTTCAAGGCAGGCATACCAGCCTGGAAGACAACTCTTGCTCTAGGCCTAGGCACCCACAATCTTCAAGACACGCACAAAACGTTACTTGCGTTGATAACCTTGTTCAAGAAAATAGGCGATTGACAATTCAGGGCGTTGTTTCAGTTCTTGAAATTTCAAAAAGCATTGTTCCTGAAATCATCGATGTGGACTTGCGTTATCGGAAGGTTTTGGCTAGGTGGGTTCCAAACAACTGACAGAGGATCATAAGTTGCAGCGAGTCAGTATTTCACAGAACCTTCTGGATTGGTACAGATGAAATGGTGGTTGTGGTGAGAATCCTTTAGCTGAAATGGGAGCTGGGTGGGGACTTACAAGGATTTCTGGAACTTTTGATAACTGGTGATGAGATGTGGGTGCATCATGCAACACCATAAACAAAATGGGATTCCATTACCTAAAAGTGTCCGCCATCTCTGCCCACAATAAAGTGCAAGGTGCAGCATTCAGCCAAAGAAAACATATGGCTGCTGTGTTCTGGGATGCTGGAGGTGTCCTTGTGTTAGACATTCTGCCTCATAGACAATGCTGCTCGTTATTGTGAAACACTTGACCGATTGAGAGAAGCTGCAAGAGACTGGGACTTCTGGACATGGGCATCATTCTTCAACATGACAACACAACACCCTGCAATACCAAATTGACAAGAGACTGGCTTCATTGCTAGGGATGGGAGGTTTTACACCCATCCCATAGTCCTGACATGGCTCTGTCAGATTATCACCTGTTTGGGCCCCTGAAATGCCATCATGGAGGAAAAAAGTTTGACTGTGATGTTAACCTCACTGAAGAAATGCAAGATTGGTTCTTATTGCTTGATGCAAATTTCATCAAGGAAGGTATCTATTCTCTGGCTCAGCTTTGGCATAAGTGCGCATCTCTAAGGAGGCTACATTGAAAAGTAGCTAGAGAGTGACAGCAACTCCGTGTGAGCCTCAGTTAGATCCAAATAGAAATGTTTATTTTATGTTAATTTTCTTATTACTTTCCGGATAACCCTTGTAGGACTACTGCACTCCTTTCTACACTAGACAGTATTGTTCCATTATTATCTGTGCCACCATATGAAATGTCATTGGTTAAATCTTGATGGGTTGGATGGTGAAAGATACCTACTTATCATTATTGTGTTATGCTGTTATGAAAGAGATCATTTATTATGCAAGTTAGACAGCTGTCAAGGATATCACAAAATCTGGGAGAATTGAAATCTGATCCAGAAATACTTGGACTGAAATGAAAAATGGAGAGAAACAATCATGTGACAGAGAATCAGTTAGGAATGTATCATTTGTTGAATTTCTCACACCCTTCAATACTAGGTCAAAAAACATTATTGACATTCATTGTTATTTCTTGTGCTGATGATAGATCATTGATTAGAACAGATAAGGGAATCTAAAAGCCAGGACAAAATCAGTGAGCTTTGAAGGAGTTTAAATCCTATTCTGAAATACTTGACCTGGAAATAAAAAGTACAAAACCATAATCATGTGACAGAGAATCAAATAGAAATGTATCAGTTGTTGAATTTCCGACATTAGTCAATACTGGGCCAAAAAACGTTGAAAAGATGTACACTCATTTATTAATTATTAATGTTACCTATAAAACTGGCAGTGGATTGGTGATTAGGACAAAAAAGGTCATTACAAAGTGAATTACAAAATCAGTGAGTGCTGAAAAAGTCTGGATCTAACCTGAAAATATTTGAACTGGAAATGGAATGTGCAAAGCTAAAATCGTGTGACAGAAAATCAGATAGGAATTGATCAGTTGTTAAGTTTCCCACACCCTTCAGTATTGGGCAAAAAACAGCAATAAAAATGAGACAAAAATGCACAGGCATAAATTATATCAGTTTTTCTGTTTCATTGCCAATTACACTTTCCCAAAGACTTTCACTCAACGTGACTTCAAGATATTCTTGCCACTCTATTCCAAGAGTGGCCGTTCTTCTCACATCATCTTCGATACATTATTGCTATGTATTTGTTTTTAAACCATTGCTTGAAACTTCACAGTTTATCCAGAGATTGATTTTACTGTATGATTGATCTCCTGGTGGAATTTCTCAGAGAGAACAATTACAGTGATATATCTCAAACACCACCATATTGTGAACAAATCATGAGTATGAGATATACATCTATTCATGTTTCTCAGTTAGTGTAAATATGATACCTGGATAGATAGATATCTGTCTTGATGTAGAAGAGGGACTTGCCATTTTAAAAAATTTAACCAGTATAACACGTTATTTAGATGTTTTATCAGTAGGAATATTATCAGTGGAAAACAACAAGAAATACCCATTTGTCCCATTATACTGATAGTTTGCTTTTGAAAGAAAAACAATGATGTAATTTGAGAATGTATCTTGCACTTTCATTTATCGTCATAACCTTTGTTTCTTTCAGTAGTTTCACTATATTTGAGTGAAGAAATAAAAATGCAGTACTTTTCTAACCCATCATGTGCGTGTGAAAGGAAGCTTAATGTGTTTCTATTTTTTTTTCCCTTAAAGCTCCGCTATTTCAACTGAAGACACTCACTCAATTTTGTTGAGGATTTCTCCACAAATGAGGTTTTTTTGCAAAATGGATGAGCACAAGTTTAATGCATGTGATTCCATCCATTTAATCAAATGGGAGATATTTCAGATAAGAGATAAGCCAATGAGCAATTGAATGAACAAATTTGCCCTGTAGTGTTGCAGGTTGTGGATCTGACAGTGTTACATTGTATCAGTGAAAAAACAATGTATATTAGGCTGCTGGAGGCTGGGAATGAGTATGGAAAATAGTGTTTTAAGATATAATTCTACTACAATGAAAAAGTTCTACTTTTACTCTGTTTATCAGATCAGTGTTAGCGTATGATTCTGTTACCTATATCTGGCCCATTTGCACAGTTTTTTTTATTGATAATCTGTAGTAGTACATGTTTTTCAAAAAGTGGGGGGGGGGGGGTGGATGTAACCCGATGCAATTGCAGGGAATATTAAGTGACATCATAGAATCACCCCAATAGTCTGTATGAATCAAGGTCATAGACCATTCCACACAAACAGCTCTGTTTGGATCTTTTGTCAAGGGACTGCATAAAATGAGCCCGAGGTCAGATCTTTTTTTTTCTCCTCTTTTTGTCAAAAGAATTATTGGCATTAGTGGAAAGGGAGATGAAGATCATTTATTTTGCTGGAAAAGAGATGTTTTGTTGCAAATCCCAGATATTGACCTTCAAGGCTGTCTCCTATGACCCATGGTCACTGAAATCAGATTTATTATCTGTGCCCAGATACATTCACACTCAGAGTTAACTCCATGACCTGATGGTCAGGTAAAACCGATTTCTCATGAAGTCCCATTGTTTCACCCAGCTGCATGACATTAAGTTCATGTTCGCACTGGACAGCACTGGACTTATCCATTTTAGAGACTGGACACATGTGACCACAAGGATTAGGACTTGAGACAGCAACTGAAAATGAAATAGGATCATGGATGTTCCTAACAGGACTTATGTTTAACTTGAGATGGTGATGGATATGGTGTTTATTTTGGTGGAACCTACAGTGATTTAAACCATCTTAATTATAATAAGGTCAAATTCTCAAGAAAAAAATTACATGCATTTTTTATTGTTGTTGTTTTGACTTATTGTTCTTGAAACTAGGTAGTGAGAAAAATAAAACAAGTATCAGGCCATAATACAGTCAGGAAAAGATTTTAGGTCAAAGTAGTTCTTTTTAAAAAAATGGTGTCAGAACATGATACACACACTCAAAAAAAAAAAAGTCTTAGATAGTAGCACAAAGGCAGAAAACAGAGGGGGGAAAAAAAGTGATAGGACAGTAGTTAAAAAAAAGGAAAGATAAAATTGTGATACTCTAAAGGGCAACTCACTTTTACTCTGTAATACAGTGGAAAAAAAAAATCATGACACAGTAAATGGTCGATTTTCAGAATAAGATACAATGAAAAACAAACAAGAATTAGAAAAAGATTCTAAATTATGATATGGCTACAATAAAGCTGTTAGATTGTTGGATAGTGGAAAACAAACAGGGTATAGGTCATGATTCAATAAGCAGTAAAAACAGTGAGATTATGATACAATGCAAAACAAAACAAGATTTTTAGCTCGTGATAGAGAAAACAAACAAAAAATATAGATCAATATCCAGGGAATAAAAATGTGCTAGGCAGGGTGTAAGATGTGCATGGGAGATAATTTAACCCTTAAAGGACCACTCACATATATTTCCACCGCAGGTCACACTACGCAAAGTCCCGATCGTGTATATTTCCCTCGCCATACCATGCTTTGTTTACCTTGGTTTTGAAACTAAGGAAGTGGAAGCAGAGCCGTATATCATATAAATTTTTTTCTGACATGACCTAAAATTAAGGAATTTTCCAAAACATGGCCAGTCCTGAGGGAATAATAGTGCTCAACATGGCCGGTCCTTTAAGGGTTAACAGCATCACTGATAAAAGGACAAGACCAGTGGCGTTGAAAAAAAATAGCTTGGGGAGCATTATTTTGGTGGATGAGTGTTAAAGAACTGCACTTATGTAGTAGCTGTTACAGTTGTTAAAGTTTTAAACCGGTGCTGAACATTTTTATTCAGGCACTGAATTTCATGTTGTTCAAGTCATTTTCAACTTCCTTATACACACCTAAGAATGCCCTTCATTTTTGTAATGTAACCTTCATCTTTGTTTATACACATTATGCTTCACTGATATGCCAGTTTTAGAGTCCTGTGTTAAACATTAGTGATACAGTCAGTCTCCCTCTCCACTGCTAATCCCCACCCACACACAATCCAGCCCACTGTATACAAGCCAATCAATACTCTTCCTCTATTTTCCCACTGGCAATCAAAAGTGTCAACTGTTATTCAGTGTTAGTGATTGTTACATGGAGAAACAGATTGTACCCCTGGTTTGGGCTCCCATTGCTACCTCATCTGCCAGTCATCAGCCTACGACATCTGTCAAAAGATTCAGTGTATAGTCACGAAACACTGGTCAATTGGAACACAAGATCAAAAGGGAATAAGGGGTGGTTGACAGTGGATGCATCATGTACGTTTTCCTGCATGAGAGACCGATTTGCAGATATACCTCATGTTGTGGAGGGCTAGCAGCAGTGAGGTGTTGATATGCTACAGATTTACCTTGTATAAATGCCTCATTTTCTTAAAGTGTGATGTCATTTCTTCTCTTTACATTGCAGATCTCGCCTTGGATGTCAAGTCATTGTAACAAAGGATATGAATGGCCTTGAAATTGTTGTACCCAAAGGAGTAGCTGATGCACGAGGGGCCCCTTTATAACAGCCTTCTTTTTAATTTTTTGTCTCTCAGAAAATTTTTAGGTGGAACTGATATCTCCCACACTGCATAACTCTAGAAAATTGACTTGTTGTTGTTCTTTTTTTTCCCCAATTTATTTTTTTAAATTTTAGTATCTATGTCAAACTAATCTAGAATTCATGGTAACCTCCTTGTTACCACTATGATACATTGTATGCATGGCAACATTGCAATTGGCTGTTCACAGTTGGGGTATTCCACATTTGAGTGAAGCAGCTGTTTACTTCATCAGTATCATTTGAAAACATATACCTTCTGAGTGATATAGAACCTGTGTTCAGGAAAATTGTTTAACGTAGAATGGAATGAAAACCATGTGGTGTTATGAAGAGATGAAATTCTTTTATTGTAAATGCATTTAGTCAGTAAAATTTTGAATGGGTTTGAAGCATTTTGGCTGTAGCAAGTGTGATGACCTCGAGTTGTGAGATTTAAACCAGCAGTTGGTTTGACCACACATATACAGCTTGCTGAGCTAATTACATGTGGATTATTATTGACAAGTCAGCTGACTAATCTTTGGGACTGATAACTGCCATTTTCACAATATCTTCTCTTTCCTTTCCTACTGAAATGAAATGAAATTTTCTTGAAAATGGCTTGTCCATACACAATTGAACACCTAGAATTTAACAATATAAGTTGTGTTTTGATTCATGTACTTGATATACAATATCAGCTCGTCCATGAATTAGTTATTGGATACCATATTTCATCTGATCAGAATTATTGTAGTTGAGTGATAGAATGCAGATTGTGACCTCAGTGCAGACATTTAGTGTCCTAATGTGTAACAACCTGGAAATATGCTTTCTGGAAATGTCGGGGAATATGTATTAATATGTTACATATTATATTATCACTTTCAAATTTTTAACTGGAGAATAGTGTTTAATACAGGAGGAATATCAAATAACGTGAAAATGAGATACTTTGTAAAAGTTACTGTGAAAATTTGTCTGTTGTTCATGTTGGATATGTGGCAATCTATCTCTTCATTTCTATTTGTCAAATGTGAAATGATAAATTATAGATCAATGGCATGATGCATGTTTCAATATTTATGATCCAAAGATCCAACAAGTACATTGTAGTTCCTCTTTACATTTCAATACACTATGAATTTGTTCTTTCGGTTAAAGGAAGCATCATGTATTGATTCCTGACTACTGGTGTCTGAAATTGAAAGACTCTATTCTGTTTGTTATCAGCCTATCAAAACACACTGAATTAGTTTTAAAATCTTCATATTTTATTACTTCTTATTCATAATCAGAACAGGTGCTAGCCAAGATTCTTTGCAAAAAGTATACTGTTTGTCGCAGTCTGTTCAAGGGATGTTGCCCTTTGTTAATTAATGTAGTAGTTCTGAGATCACAGTCATTATTGAACATTATTGACTTGAAAAGAATTGCTGTTGTTTAGTCAGGACATACTAGACTTGAGATAGTATATGTCTTTCACCTTTCTCCTTCTGTCTGGTCACATAAGACGTTTATCTGTTTCCAGCCTGACTATTATAGTAATGTGTGTTTTATTTAAAAGAGTGATTAGTGCTGGTCATTCCAATAACCATCACTGTCATACATGAAGAGAAATTGCACATTGTTGAGAAAATTACCTATGATGTGAAATGTATTTGATTTATTTGTTTGTGTACATCACTGAGATTTTAGACGTTTCTCATTTCATTTTTGTTTTCCCTATATTGCATCAGTCTTCTCTCTCTTTTTTTTTCTTTCCTTTTTTTTTTTTTAATGTGTTTCTCAAATGGATATGTTGGAGAAAAACAGACCAGACATTATTCAGATTGTATAGGAATGAAATTGTTTCAGTATGGAAATGTGTAATGAGAATAAATTATCTGGTGGTCTCATAACCATCCCCAAGATTTTGTTGTCTTTTTTCAGTGCTTGGTTTGTGGTTTGATGAATATGACAACTGAAAATTCAATCTCTGTGTGGTCAGGTGTCCTTGATATTGGATAGATAAGCTAACTACATGGATAATCATTGGGGTCTCCATTACAATACTATCCTTTCAGATTCCTGAACATGTACAGGGATTTTTTTCCAGCTGCTGACATGTAGAGGACATTGTTATCATGCATGCACAATCAAACCACCACAAAGTGGCTTTAATAGAACTGTTTGCTGCCTAGTTTATAGTTTACCTCATTTATAAACTAGTGGAAACCTGTTGTAAAAGGATTTTCTGGTACTAGCATTATGTTCCTGTTATAACCAATTCCTATTACAACTGACATACAATGAACTAAGGGAATAATGGAAAAACTGCAGTTGGCTAACCACAGGGGATAATTTTTTTTCCATGGATAGTCTCCCTTGATTTTTTTTTTTTTTTTTCCCCTTTGGGTATTTCAGCAAAGACTATAGAGTGATGAAGACAATGTGGCACATAAAGAGTGATACATGATATTTTGATTTTAGTCCTGATATGTCTTGTATGATCATTATCAGAGCAACTGACGATGTGATGATCTTCAACACTCTAGTTGTCATGTAGCACAGTGCTACAAAGACCTGAGTTAGGGCACATGCTTGTATGGTTGTGGCCAAGCTAAGATACCTTTGCCTCCCGTGAGACATAATGCTGTCCTGTTAGTATTACAAATGGTTCCCACTGTAGTTCTTTAGTTAAATACAGATGCAGTCCTCATTTAGCAGCAGTCCAGGATAGGTCGTCTGGTTATAAAGAGTAAGAGGAACAATGATCTAGTAAGGCCATTCTAGTACTAAGACCTATAGAATTACCTCATGTCCTATTTATGCCTTTCAGCCACATTTGGAGGTCTGTATTGGTGGAATACTTATAAAAATTTAACTGGATGCTTTTGTATGAGAGAGAGTGTGATAACACTACAGCAGTATTATCATCTGGTCCGGTGCAAATATACTATGTGCTGGACCCCAGGCTGCTCATAATACATGTAGTTAATGAGTTAGAATATCAAGCCCATCATTTCATACCAGAGATAAAATAATTTATCAAGCAAGGCAGTCTGCTAGCCCATGGCCTGGTGTTAAAATTTTCTTTCATGTAAGGGAATCACATTTTACAGGTCTGCATTGACCACTGTCGTTGCTTTAACTAGGTTTGCTTAATATGGGCAACTGTTTTAAGTACAGTTATTTTACTGTGGATAGAGAACCTGTGGAATGGAGGATTGATGATTGCGATTGTTTTAATTTTTAACTTTAAGGGATTTGCAGTTGTAAGTGGCCCTGTATAAATGAGAGATTACATTGTGGTAGAAGGTGCTGGTCAGTTTTTGAGCATGTAGAGCATAATTGGTAACACATTATAGCCTATTCATTTTCTTTTCTTTTTGTGAAGATTTACTTGTTGTACATGTATGTCATCGGTATTGTAAGCAACCCACTCAAGTTAGTCTGAGTACTTTTTTCACCAGAGTGTAAAAACTGACGTCAAATTGTCAAATTATTGTAAACAAGAGGTTTTACTTGGGATCCTTGCAGATTTTTCCTGCATTTCTGTTGGTCAGTTTGGCTCAAGATGGTGTCACAGTACATATTTTTAGCTCAACTTGAGGGGGGGAAAAGCTTTGAAATTCCCAAATTTCGAACTTAGGCGTAATACTGACGATATTAAGTTGAAGTGGAGATACATGTCTTTGCATTTAAAGAGGATGGGAATGATCTGCTGCTGCAGTTGAATTTAGTGAGAAAATGGCCGATATATTTTGTAAATCCCATTAATTCCCATTTAGCTCATGTTACTAAATTACAATTCTTGGACTTCTACTCAAGATATTTTAAGAAACCTAAGTCTGAAATACATTTTTGAATAGGCATTGAAGGTTTTTGTGCAAAGACAAAAACACATTAAGAATCTACTCACTGTTGAAAAAAAAAATCATTATTTTGTTTGGTTGCCTCAGTTTGACAAGCACCTGATTTCATAATGGTGTATCTCAAATGGTTCCCACTATATATTTCAGAGTATTTATATGGTACATATATTCTTTTTAAGAGAGACTGTTTTTTTTTTTATTTTCATTCCATCAATCAAGAAAAGCTTTTTTTTTAATTCAGTCGTCCAGAGAAAAGCTCACACTTTCTGCCTCATCATGCATGTGATTATTACCTCATCTAATACACCTCCCTTTCTATTTAGTTTTTGTTTCTTATGAAGTAACTTGGAAAAAGTACAGATATATTTGGTCACAAATATTATAATGTAGCTGATTACTGAATATGACTTATTCAAATTTGTGTGAAAGCACATTTAACCCATTATACTGTGCTATATAAACAGTCAAAATACTTTTGACCTTTTGATTGTCTCAAATATAAAGAAATGTATAGGGGGTATGTTATGGCAAGCCTGAGTTTTGATTTAGAGATACCAAATGATAGGAGTGGACAATCAACCAAGTATGAGAAAAAAAAAAAAGAGATGAAGATAGTCATAATTATCTCCCATTGATTGAGGCTATGGCAGCATTGCAGATGTTTAAGAAAAAAAAAAACGTTGGTGTCAGTAATGCTGTTATAACCTGTTCACAGTTACTATGTATATTTTATGTATAACTATGCTGTACATTCATTTAAATGTAAGCAGAGTATTTAGAAGGATTTTCAAAGTTTAAATTTTCTTTGATTTTGTGCATTTTTTTCAATGCAGTTGTCCATATGGAACTACACTCTAACATGGTTAGAACTAAATTTACGGGGAATGGAAATCATTTTCGTTCTGTCGCTAGTTTGTTGTATCTGAAGAGGCTGAATTGAAACAGGGATGCAGTTAAATTATCGAATTACTTCCCCTGATTGAAGAGTGTCCGCACCGCGACCTTATGTCTTCAGGCCACTCCATTAAAATTTTCATTTTTGTTGTTCTTGTTGTTGTAGGTACACATATAAAATGTGTGGTTATGTAGCTGTTATGTCGTTTGTG
>JBCEWB010134312.1:0-11119 GCA_039654565.1 Peronia peronii | reverse complement strand
TACAACTTCATAGTCAGAAATTTTTAGCCAAAATGTGTTTTCTTTGAGAACATTATATGTGTTCTTCATGTACATTTAGGGCAGTTGATGGCAACTCGAGATATATGATTACGGAAATAAAGACTTAGTTGTCTGATTTATTCTGCTGGTTTCAATTGATATTTAGCAAACAGTTGTTATGAGTGATTGCCATCTGATGTCATTTGAAATTACATATTTTTTCATCACAGATTCACCTACTAAGAATGTTGGAATTTGAAGTGCATAATAGCGCATAGTGGTAATTTGTTATATCATGTCAAAGCAGTTTAAGGATATATTTCTATATTATCTACGATGTCATGGCACAGCCAACACTTACTTTTCCCAGAAGTTGGGGTCATCGTGGATTGACAGCAAAAATTGTTAACTATGTTTTGAATTTCTTAGATAATCAAATTCCACTCCTAACCCATTTTATGGTGTATTGATTGAACTATTGAAAGTGTGTAACAAAGCTTTTTATACAATCAACAGTCCCAATATGAGGTAGCCACATGGTAGAATAACTTATGAAATGCAGTAAAGAACAAACCGATGTAATTCTGTACAGATAACCCTGAAGGAATCTCAGAGCCCAAAACATCTTTTGCTAGTGTACTGACTGTATTTTTTGTGTCATGGTATAGAACTGCTGGGAATGATTCTCCTCTACATGTCTATTCATAATTCAGGGATGTCAAACTTCCGACTTTAGTCGGAATTCCGACTTTTTTGGTTGTCGCCAACTTTCCTACTTTTGGCAGATCAACTGCCAACTTTCACTGAATCCACAAAGCAATCGCTGTTTTATAATAACTTGTGATGCAAATCCTGCATGATAATGAAACCGGAAGTACGAAAGAGTTGTGCTTATACCTCAGACGGTAATCGGACTGTAAATGTTTGGTGGTTGTTTGAAGATCAAGATCGATGTTTGTAGCGGTTAATTCCTCACACCTGACAACATGCAGCCAAGTGGTTATGTGAGCTTCTGAGAATTGTTGATGGAAAATCAGCATATCGGAACATTGACAACAACAATTAGTGTGGGAGGGCAGCTGTTCGTGATCTAGATCTGGAAAGTAGATCTAAAACCTAGACACTTGATGATTGTGATGACAGCACTGCCTGTGGTATCATTTTAGTTCTTGGAATTTGCCACTAGTTGTATAATTTTACAGTCCCATCCCAGGATCTTGTGAAAACTTGCAAACTTCTCTCAAAAGAATGAAAACTTCTAGCAAGAAAACCCTAGATTTTAAAAATGTCTTACTGTTACATAACTGGACAGTGCCAGATCGCTGTGATGAAATGGTTGGGGGGGGGGGTGTCAGCGGCGGCAAAATTTTCCAACTTTTTTGTGAAAACAGTTTGACATCCCTGATAATTATTTTGCCTAATTTTTACATTCCAAGAAATCCATAGCATTCAGATTTTCTGTGCGGCAATTGTCTCCAATGTCTTTTTTGTTTTTTTTTTAAATGTTTTGGTCTGAACTTCCTCAACTTATCTTTTTTAAATTGTGATTTCTGTACTTCCATCCATGTAGGCGCAATTTACCAGAGTTTGGACGCAACGACACAGAAAAAAATGACTATATAAACAACTGTCGGTACAATCCACATAATTCTCGAGACAAGCTGTGTCCCATATTTACACTTCAAACCATCATTGATGAAGCTGGCATAGATTATGAAACAATTGCTGCTACGGTACTATCTTTTTTTGTCAACTGTTCTTGCTTTTAACTGTGAAAGCACTGATTCTGAAGGGAACTGCTGATGAAGGCATGGGCAGTGTTAAGCGAATATCATTTTTTGATATCGCTCAAAAGCTATTACTAACCCTTTGAGCCCTGACCCCTGTGCCTACTGTGATCCCCCTGCCTGAGTCCTGAACAGTTTAATCCTATATTTGAGACACTATAGGTAAATGTAATCCATTTTTGTGATTGGTCAATATAGTTAGGGCTTAAATATATCATAGAGGGATGTGGTGTTGTTCACCTTTGTACTGATTGTTAGATGTGTATGGATTTCATTTACCATCTGTATATCAGCGGACAGGACCAATGAAGCGATTTAGTTACCCAAAAGGATTACAGGCTATTAGCCTATTATGGGGCAAATAATTTTAAAATATCTCAAAACCAGATGTCAAAAAAAAAAGATCAAACTTTGCAAATCTTCTACTTTGCAGTGTTCTTAGATGGAGCCAAAATTTTCATTATTGTTTCGTGGGTAAATTTCCTTTCAGGCTCATTTAGCATGGAAATGGCTCTTAGGATATTTTTTTTATGCCAGAAATGAAATCTTGTAAAAGTTGCAGTGCAGGTTTGTTAGGTGATAGATTTATGTGTATGAACAGGAATGGAAAAGAAGAAAATAATTGGAGGAGGAAGAAAGGGCTTTGTACATTTGGGGGAATGGAAGATTGGAAAAGGTTATATAGAGCAAACGAGGCATTGTGGATACGTTGGAGTGCTCGAAAGGAAAGGGATATTTTGGTGGAAGGGGAGGAGTGATAGAGGTATTTATATGTACATTTATATACAAGAATGGAGAGAGTGAAAAAAAAAGACATATAGTCCAATATAGATTCATCTTTGTAAAGATTCTTGTCAAATCAATAGTTAGGGATATATAATGCTGCAAAGAGAAGGAAAAGATTGTTCGCCATTCTCAATCTGTTTTTTTTTTTGGGGGGGGGGGGTTGCTTCTCCTGCCCCAAGTCCCCTCTTTCTTGCTATGCTGCCCAAGCCTGAAAGAACAACACTTGTGTATTCTTGGTGTGATCTGACTAGAAGCATAATACGACTGCTAATGTTTTTTTTTTTTATTCCTTCTGCACTATTACCATCACCAAAAGTTAAATAGACCCAAAATTTAAAAAACAAAACAAACCAAAATAACAGTGAAAGAATCCAATTCGCAGCATTGACTTTATCCATATTTTGCATGGTCGCAACAAATATTTACTGAATATTAACATTTCCAATCCTTTTTTTTTTTTTTTTTTTAAATAAAAATCGTGCTAAATATTTTTAAATTATTAATTTTAATTCTAGGATTCCTGATATGTTTGAGAAAAATTAAAATGGATTTTGAGACATACTTAGTTTTTAGAGTTTGACATTGATTTGCTTTGAAAGCTCTGGAAAAAGCAAAGTTGAAAGAAACAAAAAATATCTGCTGTCAATTTTCACACGTATTTTCAGAGCTTCTCATAGTGTAAAGTGTTGCAGGTAAAAAGTTAAACAACTAGAAGTCCACAGTTAAAAAGGCCATGCAAAGCTTGATGGAGCTCAGTGTACTGAGGACTTGATTCAGAATCAGTTTTTCACATGGCATGAATTTTGGTGGTGGCAAAAGTAGTCTTGTACAATTTTATTTTTTAACTAACCATGCTATCCTCAACTGTTGGTGAACTCTTCTAACCTGAAACAAGTCAATGATCATTATCACTGCTCCTAGTGATCTTTAATGCTGTTACATAATTTCAGAAATGCACTGGAAATAAACTCTACTTATCATTGCAGTTAGAAGATGGAAAAATAAGCACAGTATTTATAAGGATGAAAATGTATCTTTTAAACTTGTTTGGTATGATTCATTGTGTGAATCATCTTTTTCTTCCATCTAACCTAGAGAAGGATGGAAAGCGATGAATTAACTTTCATTTGACATAGACATGCAACATGACAATTGTTGTATTTTTTTTAACAGATGAGAGAGTTTGTAATATGAATGTATACCTGTATCACTGAAAGAGAGGATATCATGTGGGAGTATCAGAATGAATGAGAGCTTAATCACATCAGAACATAGTTTATCTGAAGAATTTCAGGAATGAGGACAGTGATATGCACCATGGCAAATGGTCATAAAGTTACCACATGAAAACTTGATCTAGGTTTACAATTACCTGATTGATGAAATCAGTCTCGTGCAGATAAAACCATTATCAACAGAAACAATAAGGACTCAGTTACATGTACAACTTCAGACTGCATTGGAGGCCTTAAACTTCAAAATATTCTTGTATCCACAATTTTAGAATTTTCACCACAGTATATGGCCTGACATTTCCATTAGTGTGAATTTTGTTATGCCCATTTACTGTCTCTGTTCAATTGCTTTCTATTAAAGAATTCAGAGCCATAGATTAATCACAAAAGCATCATTCTAATAATAAGTTAGCATGCCAGCCAGGATGGCAGAATAAAGATGATGATGGACAGTGTTGCTTTCACGACTGAGCAATTTGAGACTGGTCCTGGAATGGTAAATATACTATATATTATGGCAGTATGGCAGTGAATCTGAATGAGAGACTAATCCCTTTGGACAAACAACCTGGAAAGCTTTCCTTCACTCTGTATGCCAGAGTTCTGGCATCATTTGGTTAAAGTTAGGAACACAGCTGGGAACATAGCTGAGCTGGAGCAAGATAAAGCCTTGAGCATTCATCTTCTTAACTGTGTGGCAACTGGAATGGCTGGGATCTGTGCACCAAATGAAGGACAGTGAGTGACAAAAGAATTTATGATGTGCTGGCCACTGGACATCACCCAGCAGACTGTGTCGCTCTGTGTTTCAAGGACACTTGAAAGCACCAAGTGTATGTCACAGACATCAGCTATGGACAAATTTGAACATATGGCAGATGACTACAAGGACTATTGATTGCTGTTTGACTAAGGAATTGAGAGATTTGAAGAAAATACAATCAATGGCTGAGGACGAAAGACAGTACAAACTCGGGTCTTCAGTCCATCTTTGCAATACTTGCGGAATAGTCTATCATGCAAAGACCATTATACTGATGAGTGATGAGACACTGATGCAGACTAGATTAACCATAATCAGCTTTGATGCTGGCATTCTACTTCAAGATAGCACATGAAGGGTACAACTACTATAATGTTATGAATAGAAATTTTGTGCCAGGGCTCACTAATGTAGGGTTAAAGAAACTGAAGAAAATGTATCCATGTGAACTGTATACATCATTCAGTAGGAACTGTGGAAATGTTATTGATTTTTTATTTAATTTTTTACAATTTGTTTATTTATTGTTTAATTTTTTAAAAATTGATATGTTTTATGTGTATCCCTGGTGAAAAACCTGATAACATGTGATCTACATGTGGACAACGTCATTATAAGCCTCGTAGGATCATAACATATGACACATAACACACTGTGAACTGTTTGAAGGGTTTCAAATAAGCGATCTAAACAAAAAAGTCTATGTGAGTTCAGGGATTTATGTGTGAAGCATCACTGTCTCAGAATGATTGCAAAATAGTTGGTAAAGATAAAACTTTGTAGACATAAGTTTGTTCTACAATCACACAATGCTTTGGCAGGCCCATTATGCTTAGATTATCTTTTTGCAGTTACCAATTCTGTCTCATTTTTTGAAAACTATTGCAAAGATGTGGAAATGTCTGAACATATTTTAAGGTATGAAACTTCAAGATGTATATTTTACTGATGCTGGCCATAGCTTTCCATACCAGCCAATTCTTGTTCATTCATGACATCAGAGACTGAAAACAGTATATTTCAAGTCATGGCTGATACTGGAATAAATAATTGATCAAATTAAGCATACGAGCTTGTATCATTTATCATGAAGCCACAGCCTAATATTATCCAGAAAGACTTAAAAACTTTTACCTAATTTGTTCAGCTGCATTAAATATTTGTGTTTGATTGATTAGGGCTAGTTCCCTCATTTAGTAAAAGTTGTTTGTAACGATTTTTTTTTCTTACTTAACAGATTAAATAAAGAAAAAGATAGGTTCTTTTTCTTGTAGTAGTTTACATGTATTTCGGATCGTGGTTAAATATTTGTAATTGAATGTTTGACTCTCGCTCAAAATGTCGGCAACCCCATTTCAGGCGGAACATAAGGGATGACCTCTTCAATGATTCCACTTTCTCTAATTGTCGATGGAATGGAAGTGATGCTCTGAATCAATATTGCCCAATTTTTATCTTAGAGGATATCGTAACGGCTGCTGGCTATAAATATGATGACTTGCTAATACAGGTATGATTTTGTCAATATCTCCCTTATGACAGATGCTACTCTTTAAAGAAAAGAATTTTAGTGTTAAATAATTCTGAAGCAGGCATGAATTTTCTGTTTCTGTTGGAGATGCAACCTTGAAAAAAATAAAGAAAAGAATTATCTTTGTAAGTAAAACCATAGGTGGCAATAAATACGGATATAGATTAGTGAATACCTACCAGACTTGAAATTGAGTACTAGCATATCTGTGGCACTGATAAGGAATTTGAGGCTTGTTTGATGAAATTGGTATTTCGATGTTTTCTTTTTTTTTTTCTTTTTTCATACACTTGAGTTCCAAAATAATCCGTCATTTGTATCCAAAATATATTAAGTGTACATGAGGCTGTTGATTTCAATTTTGATATCAGCATTTCGTTCACTTGCATTTAAATATGGAGGGTCAGTGAACAATGGAATTTCTGACACTCATTACAGTATTTTGACATCAGTCAGAATGTCTGTTTATATTTAGGAATCATATTTTATGCTTTATTGTTAAATTTCCTCAGTAGTTTCATATATCTGTGGTTAAGTTGAATTCAGTGTTAAAGTTATATGCCTTCTTTAAAGTCTGAAAAAGTCAGTTTTAGGAGATCTTTCTCACCGCTCCATCATCAGCCACCCTCTCCTGGCCCATCCTGATAATTGGAGAAACATATAATCAACAGAATATCTTGGAGTCGGTGTGAATTGTAAAGTGGAAAAAAGATCATTGACGAAAGAATTATCTTTTGGAACAGTAGTCATAGGAAAACTTGATTCTTCTTATTTAAAGTTTCCAGTTTTGAGGAGTATTACCAGGTTTATAATAATGTGATCTCTTGGGCTTTCAAAGCATGTTATGTTTAAATTAAATTTTCATTTCAGATGTCACTGAAAATGACCCTAAATTCAGTGGATTCTTATTTCTACATGATGCACTCAGCCATGTAGAGTTAATGCTTTTTTTGTTGTTGTTTCTGTTCATATTTGACAAACTGAATATGTTTTGCATGAAAATGTCTATGTCAAATGAAAATGAAAGAACAGTATTATTTTCTTGACCAACTAATTGCTCAAAAGAAGGTTGAAAAAATTCTGATGATCTTAGATGGGAACATTGAGAAGAATACATTTATTTTCAGTTACATAGCAATACCTTGGCTCTGTAATCTTACAAGTTTTATTTTATATTTTTGTTCCATTTTCTATGATTTGTTTTTCATGTCCCTATGCCATTCCGAGATGAGGGTCTATTTCCACTACACTTCTGTTATTGTCACAGCCCAATCCTGCAAAACTCACATTTTTGTGCTCTTTACTCTGCTTGCTGCATAGCATTTAATTCTTGAATTCAGTATGCTGTAGACCTTTTCAGTAATTCAATGAATATATTTTTTAAAAATTTTGTATTTGACCACTCATTTTCCAGTTGTACAGAAACCTTTTATTTTAGTCTAAAAAAAAAAAACATCACAAGGTAAGGTATATTACAAATGATTTAGAAATTTAAAGAAAGAAAAAGCTAATCAACACAGCTTTGTGGTGCTGTGTTTGATGGATACAAAATTTAGGTTGACCAGCAAGACTCCCTAAACTGATATTTTGACAAGAACAATCACTCCTGATTGTCTTCATATCTAAAAAGGTCTATATTATATGTATAACAGGCCCTCTCCTTTTACAGTTAAGCCTCACTATACCTGGCTCTTTGTGTTGTGTATTTGCTATGCTAATGTCAGTAACTTTTCTAAGCAAGTGAAAACCATCTTTTCACTGAAGGTTTATTCTTTCATTGCTAACTGAAGTTGCAGTAAACCATGTCCCAGGAGTTTGAGACATTACATGCAACTAGGTGAAATGAGTCAAAGAGAAATTCATGGCATAATATATATTAAGCTGGTGTCTTGTCATATCCACTTAATGTGGTTATTTCATGCCTTTTGTGAATTAAAGTGACTCACCCATTATGTTTCACATAAGTAATTACATTGATTTATTCAAGCATGTTTTCTGTCAGTGAAAGTTGGACTGAGTAGATTTCCACTATCTGAAAAATTTAATGCTATTTACCTACAAAATCTGCCTGAAACAACTTTTTAATGCATGTTTTCTAATGGAAGCAAAAAAAAAAAATTCTGTACTTTTTAATGCATGTCCTCTACCAGAAACAAAAACAACAATAACAACAAAACGATGCTATACTTAATAATGCATGTTCTCTACTAGAAGCAAAAAAAAAAAATGCTATGATATTACTGAAAGTTCCCTGTATATTTGTCCTTTTTTTTTTATTTCCTTCTGCAATAATATGTTAGTATTTGCTCATCTTAAATGTTAAGCGAAAAAGAGGGTATTAAAATGTACAATGCTTGAGAACAGATCACTGGATTAGCAATCCTGTGTAGAGAACAGAATAAATGAATTATAATTACTTTGTTAATTGTTCTCAGAGTACTTTTTCAAAGAAAAGAAACACGAGGCTGTTATTGTTATAATTATTTCTCTCAACCACTTTATTCAGGGTGGTGTTATGCAGATTGTGATTGACTGGACCTGTAACCTGGACTATTCTGCGGACAAGTGTTGGCCAGAGTATTCCTTCAGGAGGCTGGACAAAGGAGACTTCAAAATATCAGCAGGTTTTAACTTCCGGTAAGAGTGTGTTGTTCCCAACTTTTAACTTCAACTTTGTCTCCATACTTGATTTTTTTTTTCAAACAGATCCCCAGACAAACGAAAACCACACAAAAAAAAAATTTCAGTATTTTTCCGTGAGTTGAGAACAAAATATATGAAGGTTGTTGAAGCATGTGTTCTAAAGGGATGTGGTTTTTCACTGAATACAATTTTCACAGTAACTCTCTCTCACAAATGCACAAGCCATTGATTAATACATTTATCAGAGGATCTTAAGGGAAGAGGATGGGGTGGGAGGAGGAGGGGAAGGGGTGTCCTGAAATTGGGTTTTTGCTCAAACTATTCAATTTTAGATTTTTGATTTCTTTTACAAACTCTGCCTTCTCTGAATATAAATATGGTATAAAAAAGTTGATATATCCATTCTAAGGCATGGGGGAGGATAGTCAGGCAAATGTTGATCGGCCCTTCTGCTATCCGATTCTTGCTCATTTGGAGCTCTATATTTAGTGATAAATCATCAATATTTTTCTGGCTACGGGCAGACTGTGGATGAAAGGCTTGATTATGATCTCCTTCACTAATATTGGGAGCCCCAGTGCCAAGGGTGGACACTGACTGACCATGTGAGGCGCCAACCACACTGAATATCAGTGAAAACTTTTGCCTGGGCCTCTAAAGTGGACTTCCCACAACCCAATGAGGATGAAATGTGTCATGTTTCTGCTTTTCAGGAAACAATAGTGGATTATCTGTCACAGGAAGGGTAAAGATACTCTTTTTTTTTTTTTTGACTTAGGAAGGCATGGCGGCCATATATAGTCCTCCCTGGATCCTAAAATGACTCTACCAAAGCCCTTTTGCTGCTAGGGGTAGGGGAGCAAAAGGGGAGGAAGAATGGGAGTAGAGGCACAGGAAAAGGCAAAATAAAACAGAGAAGTTATGGAATGAAGTCTAGTAGGTAAAATAAAGTTTTGGGGTTGAAAGTTGGATCAAAAGTTCCGTACAGCTGTTTTTCTAGCAAAAAAAAAATTAAAATACATTTGTCTCAAAATGAGTTTTTTTAGCAGTCACAAATATGCAATCTTTTATTTCTGGACCAATTGCCATGGAATTTGGTTTGAGTACTGAACAAAACAATGCAAAAAAAAAAACAAAAAATGATCAGAGAAGATTTTTTATAGCATTTAAAATTTTTGAGAAATTTGAGATTTTAGGTTCAAATTAATTGTCAGAAAATCGGTGACTTTTTTTTTTACCTACAGGATTTTAAAAATTTGTGGAAAAAAAAACTAAGCCAATTATCAAAAATCCGATGTGGTAATTTTTAGTTATTGAACTGGGAAGTGTGTATGCAAAATTTCAGGTAAATCGGTTGAAAAATGTAGAAACCTATTCAGAGTAAAATTATGCTAGATCTATATCAGGTAGCAAAATCCAAGATTCCAGCCGTGATCATCGTAACCATGAGTGATTTTGATTTTTTTCAGTTGTTTTCCCCTAATTTGACCATGCTGAATTCAACAGTAAATGTTAAAATTATCTCCCCCCCGGGGGTTTCCAAAATGACTTCCAGGACCTCCCACCAAACCAAATGACTCCTATATGTTGAGTCATTAGAAAGGATGATTCTTTTCCAACAGTTCTATGCACCAAATGTCAGTTGGAGAAGTCATGGTTGTGAAAAGGTTCTTACTCTGTTACTGGGCTATTTCACTGTCATGTTCTTTGAAAATGGAATGCCTTATTTCACAGTCATGTTGTTTGAAAATAGATATTAAATTCCATTATATCAAATATATACAATAATCAATTCCATCTTTGCCCATTCTAGGTAGATTATTCTCACACTGTTCTTCCTCATCTTGATCCATAATGAATTCATTATTTTTGCTCTGCAGATATGCGGATCGCTATCGCGTGATGGAAAACAATGAGACCAAGCTGTACCGTGACCTGTACAAGGCCACAGGGATCCGTTTCCTTCTAACAGTTCAAGGTCGGGCCGGCAAATTTGACATTGTCAACCTGATGACAAACATTGGTAGTGGTATGGCCTTGCTAGGAATTGTAAGTTGTTCTGAACAGCAGTGACATTTTGTTGAATACTCTGGGGTTTTGTGGTGAAGTGGAAGTAAAATATTTTTGTAGGGGGAATAGGGATTGGAAGATAAGAGGAGGGTCTTTTCAAATTTTGAAATAAATCTCCGTGTTATGAACACATCTTTAAAAACTGTCAAGTTATGACTTGCAATTACCATCATGGACCTTTTTCATAATGAAACCTAGCATACTACCCAGCTCAAACACAGCCATGTTAATAATAATAATAATAATAAAGGGCATTTATATAGCGCCTCACCCCAGGAGGGCTCGAAGCGCTTTACAGCAGAAC
>JBCEWB010134301.1:0-11119 GCA_039654565.1 Peronia peronii | reverse complement strand
GCCCAGTACACCAATGATGAAAGCTGGGACTACAGGCATGTCCTGCCCTACTTCAAGAAATCGGAGGACATTCAGATCCCGGAACTCCAAGACTCTGGTACACTGCTATAGTAAACTTTCCTCAGATTACTAATACAGTCCATTGATAATTTAAGGCCTAAAATTTCCGCCAGAATATTGTTACTCTGCTTTGATAGTTGAAGTTCTGAAGTTTCTCTAGGTATGGTGATATCTGCTTTGACAATTTAAGGTTCAACCTTTCCTTAACATTACTGCTACGTTTCCCTTTACCCAAAGTTTCCCGCAGATTATTGCTATATTCATTTTGATAGTTTGCAACCTAAGGGTACACCAGATGTCAACAGTACACCTTTGAAGGGGGTCGGGGGAGGGGGGGGGGCCTATGATCTTAAAATTGCCAACAGCTAGTTCCACGTTCCAGCTGGCAGTTTCTTCCACAATGTCGCACATTTGCTTCTGATAGTTGGCGTCTAAATCTTTCTCAAATTGTTTTGCATGCTATTTATTTTTATTTAATAATTATATTTCTTAATGTTTCTCTGTGTAGTCCTCAGTCATCTAATAAACTGCTCATGAAATCCTTATATATGTATGTTTTCAGTCTACCATGGCCGCAATGGTTTGTTCACAATCAATCGTATCTATGACACGGCTTCTATTATCACCAAGGTTGTCAAAGCTGTGATTGAAATTGGTTATCCCTATAATGCGGATTACAACGGCAAATCCATGGAAGGTAAGCTGTTTGTTTACAAACAGAAAGTTTTCTCTGTGCTTGTTACGTCAGGAGATTGTCCTGTGAATATTTATATCAATTATTGACCTTATTCAAACAAGAACGCGTCTAAAACTTATTTCACAACAGACAGTTTAACCTCCTTTCCATTCCAGCATACAGGTTGTCCACTTAGTTTTATTACTGGACATGTCGCTTGCCTGCTGTTTATGCATGTTTATCCGTGAACAACCTAATGAAGAAATTGGGATTTTCAAGTGACTAATAGAGACGGTGGTCAGGAAATTTGTGTAAATTGTCTTTCCCAAGGACAAAATGTCGGGACCTGTCAGGATTCGAACCCGAGACTTCAGATCCCGAGTCCGACGGCCCAACCGCTAGGCCACCGACACCAATATAATTCTCTTCCTTTCTTTCAATTCCAAATTATAAACTTTTTTAAACAAATAATTATTTTTTTTATTTTCCCTTTGTCATGAATTCTCCATTTTCTTTGGATTTTTTTTCTGTGCACATATAATAATTATTCTCATTCTAAGTCCGGCTCGAGCTATTTCTTCTGATTACCCATAAGGCAACTGTTCTTTACTTATTACAGCTTCCTTATTATCAGGAAATAAAATCATGGACGATTTCACAGAACAAAGAAATTCAGACTATTTTCTCTTCTTCTATTTTCATAATGTAAGTTAGTGAATTCACAAAGATTTTTTCCTCCTCAAAAATAATGGACAGATGAGTGTCAGGAATGTTATCATGTATTACACAAGAGATTACGAAATGCATTTTTCTGTGAGCACGTCAGGAATTGTCTATTCCAAATGAAGCAAGCACGTATGTAATAATGGTATGTCTTTGATAATTGGTTCTCATTGCAATGCTGACAGGACACGGAGAGAGCGAAGGGAGGTGTTTATGATCTAATCCTCAGTCTACATTCTAACTACTGAAGTTTTGAGAAAATTTTAAATTTTGAACCTGTTTAGATGTAGTTTAGTTTGTTTTGTCCTTCCTCTTGTGTCGTTAAGCATCAAAGGAGATGATTGTCGTTCTTGACCAAGTGAATGATTTGGAGTGGCAGACAGCATTTCCTTAGTCAACACCCAACCATCTTTACCATCTTTTTTTTTTTTGTTAAAGGGGGAAGTAGGGGGGGGGGCGGTGTCGCTATTTGAAGCTTGACTCCTCCATATTGAAGTTTTATTCAGGAAGGACACAAAATCTCGGTAGGCATACGGCAGTCTGATTTTCAACAGCTGAGAAAGATCACAGAAAGGATGACAGAATGAATCTACAGCAGTTGTTGAGGTTATTGACCACATTAACCCCTCACTCAATCTTTATGCAGTCCCGCTTGACTGCTCCTGAATTCATTTTAATTCTCCATCGCACTTTTAGTTCAAAGTATTATGTAGAAAGTATACTCTGCAAATCAGTTATACTTTAAAGACAAGGTTTGGATCTTTATGGACATACTCATTTGAAACAAAAAAAAAAAAGTAATTTCTGAAAATTTTCGACAAATCAAGGATGAGGAGAGCTTAAGATAGAATGAGGATTTAACATTCACCATAACCCAAATTGTGATTTTACACACATAATAGCCAAAGTATTGCCGGCGGTCGGATTTGTTTTTAAAAACATCTGCATGGGAAAAATAAGCCACAATGACCTGCATGTCATGAGATGTTATTTTTACTGGAGCTGTCCCGATGGTCTTACCTGCTGTGGCCATCTGTCTTCAATGAGCGCTTACTATTATTTGTTGTAGATCTACATTTTTTTTTTTTTTGTTTTTTTTTTTTAGAGTGCTTTTTCTTTCTTTTTTTTTTTAAAGTTAAGAGGATTTATGCCACCTTGGACATAGGCATCTGGATGCCCATTTTTCGGCAAAAGGCAAACAGTAATGATTTAGTCTGTGAAGTTTGATTATGATTTGGCCTTAACAACATCTTCTACATGGTGTGCGATATTACTGGAAATGCCACTGAATTACTGCTTGTTATGTGCGATGTATTTTTTGTGTATGTGTGAGATATGGTGTTGTGCGCTGTAAACAAAAGATTTTTTAGGTGATCTAACTTACAATTGTCTGGTTTTATATACGATCTATTATATTATTGACTAGTTTCTTGAGTTGTACTTGTCTGGCGTATTGTAGAATATGTTGCGTGGGGCTTGGGGAAAAACTAGCGTCTCCACACATCTACGTCATGACGCTATGTATATCGAGTGATCTGTTTGATTAGTGGTGAGACAGTCGTCTCTTAAAGAAAGTCCAGTTTGTTTGGATGCTTCATTTCCAGTGCCCTCCCCCCCCCCCCCCTCCCCGCCAAAAAAAAAGGAGAGAGAGGGACAATTCTGATGATATGCAGGAGTGTTTTCCTATTTGAGATGGAGGGAGAAATGGAGAAAGAGAACACTGGTACACTTGTGAAAACTTTAGAGCATTTGTTTTTTCTTTAGTTAAACTATTATTACATGACAGATTGGATCGCTTTAATCATTAGCTCCTTCTTTTCTTGGCTTTTATTATTATATTTTTTTTAGATAAAACAAACGAACAAACTAGAGAGCATGGTTGGATACCATAGACAGCTGGTATACTTTGTTAAAAGCCAAGCTTTCTGTAAAAAAGTATAACTTTCATGATAACAACAAAAACAACATGACATGCGAAGCTGGACACACATTGTGTAATCATTTATATAGAATCAGTTCTGTTGTAATTAAAAAAAAAAAACATTAAAATTGGTAAAATCTTTGATTCACAGAACAAACTGATGTGCCCTGAACTTTCTGTTTTTGTTGCAACATTTTTTTAGCTTTGAATATGAGTCGAGTCGACAACTTCCTATCTGAAGTCCCAGTGTATGCAGCCATCTCAAATATCTAGAGGAAAGGAATAAAACGACAGATATCTCATTCTGACGTTCAGCACTGTTTTCCGTTAGGCACACATTAAGATTGACGTAGTTCAAGTATTTGCAGATTTCTTATATGAAATTTGAATTGTTATAAAATGAGATGATGTAAAATTTTATTTCAAAGTTGATGACGTCGTTGAAATCTCGAGAATGTGTTTGAGTTGCATTACGTGATTATGTATGTGAGCATGTCTCGAATCGTATCTGTATACCATGGTATGAATTTGTGTGTATGTTGTTGCCCATGTTTGTTTTGAGGCATATTCTGTTCAACATTTCGGTCCTGCTGTAAAGCGCTTCGAGCCCTCCAGGAGTGAGGCGCTATATAAATGCCCTTTATTATTATTATTAATAGACAAGAACAATGACAGGAATGGCACAATTCTATTATGCATAAGGCAAAGTTCAGAGCCTCAGTGTGGGCGTGACTCTTAAGTTAAACACTAGAGACTGTCAAATCAAGAATAGAAATAGAAGTCACTGTTTTCCCCTTTTGTTCTACAGGAATCTCCTATTCTCAAGTCAATGCTGCCAGATCAGAACGCTGGAACACAGGCCGAGCTTTCATCCACTCAGCCATGGACAGACCAAATCTGCATGTGGCCATCAATGCCCACGTCACCAAGGTAAACAAATAGAAATAATAGGCTATTTTCTGCATAGTTTAAAAGATGGAATAATTTGAATGTTCATGTATGAGTACTAGATGGATGGATGGATGGATGGATGGATGGATGGATGGATGGATGGATGGATGGATGGATGGATGGATGGATGGGTGAATGGATGGGTGGATGGGTGGATGGATGGATGGATGGATGGATGGATGGATGGATGGATGGATTCATGGATGGATGGATGGATGGATTCATTCATTCATTCATTCATTCATTTATGCATTCATTCTGTCTAATGGTCGTGGACAATGTACACTTACGCCCAGAGGAACATCTCCTCGATGAGAGAGAGAGACGTGTCTCGCCACAGGAATTGCAGCTGGACGTAATGTAAAAGATGCGCCAGTTAGAAATGGGCTTAAAACCTATAACTATCTCCTCCCGTGTTTTTTCAGCCACCCCTGTATTGGATGGGAACGGAATGATCTCTGCGAGTATGACCTGGTGGGTGAATCATGCAAGGCGAATGGAGATTCTGGGTTACCCAGGTTCCAAAATCCCTTTCCTTTGTCATGTGAGAATGCCCTAAAGGAAAGCAGAGCAGTACATTCAGGACTTACATAGTCGCAAGATTTGCCAGCTCAAGTTCACGATATGCACAAAGTGATACGTGCCTGTCTTTAGGGATTCCAGCACTAGAAATACCCAGGATTAAGAGGATTTAATTCTAAATTATACTGCCGTAATGTCCTTAAGGTTTAAGCAAAAAATAGACACAGTTTTGCTGGATATGTGCTGAAGCGATTGAAGAAAAGAAAAGAGTTGGAGAGAAAAATGTATTTTTAACTTGGATTCTCTGGGATCTTAGTAACATTGCAAAGCTGTAAAGTTGTTAAATTGCTGCATGACTGGTCATATATCATGCCTATAGTTTCACATAGCAATTGTGTTTCCAATTAAAATAGCTTCCACCTGTTACAGATTGAAGTTACGGCTACGCTATATGCCAACCTTTCAGTCTCCTGAGGAGGAGATATAATAAGTGTATTCTAGTCTGGTTTTGCCTGGAGATTCGTAGTAATTATTATTATTATTATTATTTTTTTGAAGGAAAGAAATTGAGATATTGAGGCAACAGGATTGTTTTTAGGGAATATTCCCCTTTTCCCCTACAAAGACGTCATTGCACTGAAATATAGTCTGCGTGGGCGCAGTGGCCGACGGGATAGGCATTTGCTTTTCGATGACCTTGTGAAAAGCGTTGCAGGGTCGAATTTTACATGACGATAGAAAGGGTTAGAATCTGCCTGTTTTTCTACAGTGAGTCAATTGTCCGTTGGCTTCTAGGATAGCCTGACATCTCGTTCTCTGGGATCAGGGCCAATGAAAATATTTTGGAGGTCCGTGTGTACGTTACATAGGTTAAAAAACTCTTGGCAGTTAAACATAGGTGAACAGGAGGCGGAGACGCCGATATGCGGGCAAACTGTCCATATTCTAAATTTTTCCCACTAAAATTCTTCTCACCAAAGTGGTCACTGACTTGAGGCCGAAATGACCCTTCCTCTTTGGTATTGAAGATTACATGCATAATAAACATGATCAAACAAAATAAAATGTATCGGTCATGGTCCTCATAACGGGATGGACAAGTGATCAATGTATTCTGCACTGCTGCTATGTTATAATCCTCCATCTGCAGGTGATCATCAACAACAAGAAGGCTGAGGGCGTAGTGGTCATAAACGATGGAAGAAAATATACCATTGGTGCTAGCAAAGAGATCATTCTTTCTGCTGGGGCAGTTGGTTCACCACAGCTGTTGATGTTGTCAGGCATTGGACCACGGAAGCACCTTGAAGGTTTACAGGTAAATGGCCCAAATACTTTTTTCAAACTGTTCAATGAAATAATCCAAGGCCAATATTTTCTTTCTTTGATGCGGGTTTTATAGCATTAATATCATTTTACAAATATACTTTAGCAAATACTTGCAAACAAACAGAAGACTTTAAAAAATAAATTCAGTTATGCAAATCGGATGTGACATTTGGTTATCTGAATGTCACATTCTGATTGAAAAGTGAGTGAATGTTGTCTATAAAAATCTAAGACACGGCGTCCACTGGCCGACAGTGCCATTTGATATGGTTAGAATGTCTTACGAATGGGTCCACTATTCATTACAGTTTGTTTGTACTGGAGATGTCCCCGCATAATTCCCAGATTCCTGTGATGGCTGATCTACCTGTAGGAGAGAATCTGCAAGACCATTTGGGATTTGATATGGGAGCAAAGATAAATGAATCACTCAGTCCGACCTGGGCATCCCTGGACTCCTGGTGGACAAAAGCACAGTTTGCTCTGTTTGGTACAGGTAATGTCAGACAAGCTGTCAGAAAAGTCCTTTATACAATTCGACAACTTTCTCTCCATGACACCGTGAAGAATGACAAAACCCATTAGGAGATTCCATTCCTGGTGTTTCATTTCTCTGATTAGCTCCTCTATTTTGTAATGTGTTGTCAAAATTTGCCAAGTTCTCTTTTTTACAAAACCTGTAGCAATTTCTAGAGACAACCATTGGTTACATGAATGTATCCTTGTATCCTTTTACATTCACTACCTCTGTACAGGTATGTTTTCTCTATTTCAATACCTTCCAGCAAATTCAGAGCACAATATTCCCTTAAAGTTCCCAGTACCTCAGATATTGATAGCGCTTGTTCTTTTTTTAAAGCGTTCAACCATGTCCTAATGAGACTCAAAAGGGTAAATAAAATCTTGAATGTTTTATAACTCATAGTTTAGGCAGTATTAAAAATTTATTTTCCTATTCCTTTAAGTCCAGTAATTTTGTTATTGCCTGTCCTTTAAATCAGGCTTGATTGTGTGCCCTATCAAACATCGTTGGTGACCAAAGCATATTCTGTTACTAAGTTAACTGTTCATATCTCCCACAGGTCCCCTTACCAGACCAGCTTTTTTGGAAGGGGTTGGCTTCAAATCCACGACCAGGGAAACCAGAGAAAAAGGTTGGCCTGATCTACAGCTTCACTTTTTTGGCATCATACTCAGTGCTCCTTTCTTTGAAGTATTTGGATACAGTGATGAGGTCTGTCGCTTGGCTCATCATTATTTATGCCATTTCACTCAAACGACTATAAATGTGTCTTACATTTCCGGGCTTGATCTATGTTCATGTTAGTCATATTATACAAAGTTGGATGAAAACCATGAATTAAAATTATTTTATCTCCGTTTTACGTGATCAAAGTGATATCACTCCAGTTCTCTATATGGAAACTTACATTAGAGATGCCCATTACTGACTGTCCTTCTACAATTTTAAGACTGAAGCACATAATTTTAATACTTTAAGTAAATATTGCAGTTCTAGTTAATTTACTTGATTTTTTTTTTTAAATCTGCCGTGACTTACGTTTAGTGCATGCATAGGTAAAATGAAGTCAAATTTTCATCATGCTTGATTCCGTGCCTATTGTATTTTGTTGACAGACAAAGGCTGAGATGGCAGAGAGGAACAACGCTGAACACGGATTTGGAGTTTTTCCAATTTTGCTTCGTCCTGAAAGTAGAGGCACCATCACTCTTAGATCCAGAGATCCATTTGATTATCCTGTCATCAGACCAAACTATCTGAGTAGACAAGAGGATATTGAGCTGTTGATAAGAGGTCAGTATTTATTAGTGTTGTATGGCAGTACTCGCTATAGACTGCATAATCTTTGTAAGTTGCATTCCTGAATAATTATATTACATTAAAACAAACTGAAAGAAAAAATCCTGAAAGCTAAAGACAGAGAGTTAATCACTCTGGCTCGACAAGTCAAACTCATTGATGAAAACTGAACTAGGGATAGTTAAGGAACCTACACATTTAGCGATTGATCATATGTAATAGATTGATCCTCGAGCAATATCCCAATA
Source organism: Peronia peronii (assembly GCA_039654565.1). Taxonomy (NCBI): domain Eukaryota; kingdom Metazoa; phylum Mollusca; class Gastropoda; order Systellommatophora; family Onchidiidae; genus Peronia; species Peronia peronii. The sequence continues at coordinate 2,867 of JBCEWB010134301.1, read as the reverse complement.
TTTCACAGCTTACCTCTATATTTGCTGATGTATCAGTGAGATGCCGTCGCATTATGTGCTCAGCATGGCAGATATGCAGATCTTGTTAGGTTTTTTGGCCATTTTTGTGTTCAAGAGCTAAAGAAGAAAGGGGCAATCACATTGGGTGAAAGACTGACTGATGAAGAGAGAACAACTGTCACATAGAAATATTATCCGGTATTTGCGGTCATATCCAGCTGATATCAACAATTTCGTGCATATGGACGAGGAAACATATCTTGAGTTGTTGTACAAAAGCGGATTCTTTCTTTGAAAAGCAACCAATAAGATTGAGAAAACCTACAAGTGTCCACGAGCGTCTGACCGCACTTAACGTTATTTAGCACCTGGAAGAACTTCCTATCGACATCTCAAATTCTTTGTCTGCATTTCAGCTCAGGCTGTGAGTCAAATTACTCCAGAAACATATAAGGTCATATACAACTCTCCAGTCAAGGACTAAATGAAGGAAGTTGTTAAACTTGCTTCCTTCTTCTTCTTCTTCTTCTTCTTCTTCTTCTTCTTTAGGTGTCAGATCTGGAGCAGACATCGATGACCATGGCTTGCCAGACCCTTCTGTTGTCAGTTCTCAGTATCATCTCTGTATTGTTCATTTCATTCTTGGTGACGTATCTGTTAGGGCTGTCAATATATTTCATTCGTTGCCGTCCTCTGCTTCTCTTCCCTTGCATCTTTCCACATAGCATCTGTTTCTCTAGTCCATTCCTCCTGCAGATGTGTCCGAGGGATTTCAGTTGCCTCTTTCTTATGGTCTTTATGAGGGATCTTTCATATCCTGCCATTGACATAACTTCCTCGTTCCTTTTTCTCTCTGTCCATGATATTTTCATTATTCTTCTGAGGAACCACATTTCAGCAGCTTCCAGCCTCCTGTATGTGTCTTTGTTCAAAGTCCAACTTTCATAGCTACATAGAAGAATTGACCACACATACTTTAAGGGCGTTAATTTTGGTGCCAGTTGTTATACTCCTGTTTTGAAATATGAATTTCATTTTGTTAAATGTGTCCTTGGACATTGCAATTCTTTTCCTTATTTCTGTATCACTGTTTGCATTCTGTGTTATAGTGTACCCCAGATATTTAAAGTTTTTCTCTTGTTTTATTTTCTCACCGTTGCAGAATAGACTGCACGTGGGTATATTGGCTTGTTTTGAGATGACCATGCATTCTGTCTTCTTTGCATTTAGTTTGTAAGCCGTTTTCTTCACTTCTGACTGCTGTCCTTGTCAGAAGGGTCGGGAATTTTAGTTCAGAATCTGTTAAGAGGACTGTATCATCTGCACAGTGCAGGTTATTGATGTTGCTGCCGCCTACTTGGACTCCCTGATGTTCATAAATGCTTCTAAAGATCATTTCACTGTAGGCTATAAATTAAAAAGGTCTGATGACATTACACAGCCTTGCCTCACTCCTCTTTCAATAGGTCTTTATTGGCTGTGTTCATTTTCTATCCTGATCGTGGCCAGTTGTTCCCAGTATAGGTTTCTGAGAATGCATAGATCTTTGACATCAATGTTCAGATCTGACAGCATGTCAGATAGCGTCATGTCTCACTTTATCAAAAACTTTTGAGTAATCAATAAAACAAGGTAAAGATCCTTCTGCACTTCCAGTGATCTTTCCATGAGCATATTTAATGAAAACATTGCGTTTCGAGTGCCTTTATCAGCTACAAAACCAAATTGGGTTTCTGAAATCTCTGGGATTATCTTATTCCTAATTCTGTACATAAGAACCCGTAGAACTTTTGTCAGATGACTCATGAGACTAATCGCTCTGTGTTGTTTGCAGTCTGTTGTTCCAGGCTTTTCCGGCAGTGCAATAAAGACATATTTTTTAAGATCATCCGGTATTTCACCTGTATCATAGGTGATGTTAAGCAATTTTGTTGCTTTCGAAATTCCAATCTCTCCTAAAGCTCTTATTAGTTCAATGGGCAAATCACCCGGATCAACTGCCTTGCCTTTTTTCATCTTCCGTATTGCATGGTCCACCTCATCTGTCAGAATTGGAAGGCCTTCCTTATCAATTTCAATGGATGGTGCTGGACCTCCTTTGTCATAGTATAATTCTCCAATGTATTATGACCACCTATTAAGTATGTCACTTTTTTCCATCAGGAGCTTTCTCTTCTTAGATTTCAGACAGCCTGTTTTTGCTGAGGAATTCTTGTCAGTCATTTCTCTGATGTTCTGATGCATATTTACTGTTTTTAGCATTGCTGTTTTCAATCTCTGTATACACTGAATGTTTATCCATTCTTCTTTAGCTTCATTGCAATTTTTCTTCACAATTCTGTTTATTTCCTTATACTTTTCATCATTGAGCCTAACTTTTCTCCTTTCTTCCATAAGATTCAGTATTTCTGGGGTGATCCATCTCTTGTTGGCTCTCTTCTCTGTAGTGGGAATGTGTTCTTTGGATGCTTCATGAATGCTTTCCTTCATTCTCTGCCATTTTTCTTTCACTGTGGTTAGACTGTCGAGAATGTCAAATTTGTTTTTCACACAAATGGCATATTTGTTTTTCTTCAAGTCTTCATCCTCTTCTAGAAGGTTCATTGCAGTTTTATTTCCTTCTTTGACTTCTTCGGCCTTTTCAGTTTGACTCTCATGGTTCCTACGACTGGGATGTGATCACCGCCACAGTCTGTACCTGGCATGGATTTGTATGATGTTATAGAATTGCGATATCTTTCTCTGCTTCCTTAATTTAGATCAACTGTCATCATCATCATCATCATCATCATCATCAGCATCATCATCATCATTTTACGAAAAATATATACGACTGTCCAACCGGTAACTAATCAAACAATTAAAAA
>JBCEWB010134300.1:0-26821 GCA_039654565.1 Peronia peronii | reverse complement strand
ATTGTAGTTTCAGACCATTTGAGAGGACTTGAGCGGGCCATGTGGCCTTTGATTTCTCTTCTTCCGTCTTTCTGTTAACTATTGCCGGGATTCAGCTCTATCTACTGGCTTTCTCACAATCTTATTCTAAGACAAAAAAATCATTGACTATTGAAAGATCTTGTACTTAGATGCAGCCGCATCTATTATGTGACATTTTGACAAAACTGGGTCTGATAAAACCTCATTGTTGTCGACAAGCTGAGAAGTATCACAGCGATGCAACGGGCATAGCAGGGAAAAGCCAGACCATATAAATCCGGGACAGGCACTATAAAGAGTGTTTCACCTATTGAATATATATGTGTGGTGCACTTGTAGGGTTAAAATCTAATCTTGTCACAATACTTAAGCACAACTAAAGGCATGGCTGAACCTGCTTGCCTGCTTGGCTTGCCCTGTCAAATGGGTGGGTATCAAATGTCTGAAGGCAATAAAAATAATGGTCTCTCATGGGTCATTCACCCAAAACTAAACATCTCAGTTTGAAGAGCAGGAAAACAGCCATACAAGCTGCAGCTTCACAAATCCTAAACATTAACTCTTCACATTTTTCTCAATTAGTTAACACTAACAGTGCCTTTGAAGAAACACAATAAACTTTATACATGTAACACATGTATCTTTCTTAAATTGACAAACAAACAGAAATAAAGTGATATCTCTTTCCAATTTATCTTCTAATGCACATGACCCATAGTTAATGTTCTGGAAAGAATTAATTGAACAAACGAGTGAGTCTTCAAACATATTAAATAATGTAATAACAACATTGCGCATAAAAATTAATGCTGTAAGATATGACTGGAAGTAACGAGATCAATAATGAAAATAACAACAAAGGTTCACTTTTCATCAACACATGAGCTAATTCTTAAAAATCTTCATTCATTTCATTTTCTTGTTTGTTGTTCACATTTGTACTTTCTCATGAAAACAGCCTTATGATTGGTTCACATCATCTTTGGCAGGTTCAGACATTTGGATTATCAATATGGAATTTTTCTTTTTTTTTCTTTTTTCTATTGCACTGCTATACCATTGTTGGTAATGCAGAAAATAGTGGTGACTTCATTAGACAAAATAAAAATTTTAATTAAAAAAAAAAAAAGAAGATATATGGATCAGTAAATATGTAAAATTATACATAAATCATTTTAAGTTATTAAATAAACAGTTTGTATTTTCAGAAGCTTAACCAAATTTCATTATAGTTTTAAAATAGATTAAATATCTATGTGTCAAAACTGCTAATGGAACATTTATGGGTAAAAATAAAACTCACCACTGAAAATAACATCCATCACTACAACAGCAACAGTTGAGTAAAATGACCTCAACATTTCTATTAAAACAGTATCAAATGGAAGAAAATAAATGAATTGAAGTGTTTGCAACCACCTACATATGCATGTAAATCCTTCAACAAGTTGATACAAATTCTGGATAACCAATATAATAATATACAACGTGAATCAAGTTTAGAGAAAAATTTCATCAGCCATTGTCGGAAAATGAACGTAAGAAAACAAGTCAGTTAAAAAATTATAATGCTAGGGAGCAACATCAGGTCAATAATTTACCAGCAGCTCCCATTAAAGCTGTTTTTTTTTCAATTGTAGCACCTTAACCAAACGACTACCTGATGACTCACGAGGGGAACTTGGGAAATTTAAACAAATCTTTATCATCCAAATTCTATTCAGAGATAAGATAGAAGTAGTCATTCTATTATCTCCCATTCAATGACTGACATAGGTCATTTGGTTTGAAAGATAGGTGACAGTGCGGTTTCTATATCAAAGGCTTGACTACTTAGAAGGATAAAGATATAACAGATTTTGGAACTCAGAAATTTTCAAATTACATTTACCTTTCTCAAAATTGTCCAACTATGGTTGAGATGAATTGACGGTTGAATAATAGTTTTCTCACTCCTCTCATAGATCTCTTACAGAATTTGTTTACAAATTCTAAATAAAATTGTGATGATTACAGTCGAGTCCACTTACATCGAATTTGCCAAGACCAAACTAATGGGTTTGATCAAAGAGAGTTCGTCTTCCAGTTTTTAACAGGGGTTGGAGGGGGGAGTAATTCTCGAATGACTAATGAGGCACTATTTTATTTTATTCCAGGATTATTTCCCTTTATAAAGAAATCTCACTATGGCTCCCGAACTTTGTGTTTATCTTAAATTCAGGCCCTCTCGTATGATTGGATTGCTAGCTCCAATAAGGGCTGTGTTGAAAACAAAAATAATGTAAAGAAAAGTTAGAGCCGTGAAAAGAACTGTTGATGAGTAGGTTTTAGCCCTGAAAAGGACTGTTACTGCTTAGTTCTAAAAATTTAGTAAAAAGGGCAGCCAAATAAGTTTTACCCCTGAAATAGTTTTAAGGAAGCCATCACATAGTCTGTGAGGATATAAGCGAGTCAACAGCAAGCGAAAAAAAAAAAAAAACTAGCACGATGTAGAATCTGGCCTATTTCATCCAGGTACGAGAACCAACATCATAACATCGGCATAGCGCTCTATTATAGCGTAACCTCCACACTTCGTAATACATGTAGATATAACACGTGTACTAGTATATTTACGCGTATACCTGTACTACAGGTTCTGCTAGGATGCTTGGTTATCGATCGATTGTCGGCAGCGCAGGCCCTGATACACTGATTATCCCCTCCCTCCCCTCATGAACACATGAACTACTTACGCTGTGCGCGAGGCACAATACATTGTCTAACTCCTCTTGCCCCATCCGCGACGCTGTCTCTTTTGTTTTCACACCGCCAGCATCCGCATTGGTGGAAATCACGTGAAGATGACAAAGCCGATTTTTACCTTTGTGGCGGCGCTGACCTGTTCGATTTAAAGGAAACCCATGGCGATGGCTTCAATTTATGCGAGAGGGGCTTTTAATAGGCGCAAAGAGGAAAAAAAATCTATTGTTTCGTTTTTATTCGATTTATCAAAAATTCGTTCTATCAGAGTTCGGTCTGTGTGGACTCGACTGTGATACAATGGTCTCTACCTAAGAGCGTGATCACCACGAAGAAAAAAAAAAAAAGCCGGCTCTTGGGAGGTGGGCTTTTTGATTGTCCTGTCTGCTACAATTAATTGATTGTTACCATTAGCCAAAGATTTCACCATGCCAATAAGAACAGCTTTATCCCTTATGTGTGTTTTATAATTAGTTCTAACAGTTCCTGATCTATGTTAATTTATGAAAGTCATCAGTAAAATCCAGCTTTTTTCAAACAGCAAGAGAGTTTCCATGTAACAATATCATTTTTGAATAAAAACATTCTGGCCAGCCAGAGTAGGAAAACAACTGACCAACCAGGAAGCTAACCTTATTCCTTCTTATGTATAGCTCCAATTATGGATGCTATCCGACGCATTGTCAAACAAAAGAATGATTATGGGTGAGTCCATAAGTGGCCTGATAATGCAGTCGTACATCCCCCATTATTCCACTTCTCGTATCGTTGTGCTCTCTAGATCCTCCCCATTTTACAGCATATCTAATGCTGTATATTTTTCTCTAGCAACAATCTAAAATGGAATTATGCCATGAGTACTTATGTACCCTGGCAGATTTTTAATCTGGGAGCAGTTTCTTTATCTTTAAGTGTTATTAGTTTTGCTCCAAAATTTTGAGATTTTCCCCTTGAAAAAAAAATCCACACCGACATGTTTCATTTTTAGCGTATTATTTCAGGAAATATAAACAAAGTTGTATGTACTGTATGTCAAAATGTCAGAAACTAAACACACTGCAAGAAAACCATACAAAACACAAGGTCTCTTTTGACTTTGTAGATCATCATTGGAAATCCATGAACATAACTTTATACAACAACTTCATAAAAAACAGATTCCAAATCAAGCCTTCATAGATCAAAATCTCTGAGACCATTTTCAAACAGACAAAGGTTCAATTTTTACATCCAACATGCAATGGCCAGAACAAATCTGAAATAAATCTATTGACAAATAAGAAAGCTATGGTCTGTTCTGCACAACAAGCACTGTGCAAAAGTGCCTGACTTTTCCTCCTAGGTAAACATCTATATGGATTTGGACGTAAAGAGCAACTATGAAGAGATATGCAACTTGCATGAAACTAAAGATAGATTAAAAATCTGAAAATAAAATTTTTAACTGTTGCAGTTTTCATGTATTAATAATTTTGTAGGTTTTTTACTGTGAGAGTGTGTGGTTTGCAGTAAACTTAGAATGAAAAAGTGAAAAAAAAAAAATCTATCTTTAGAAAACATTTCTGTGTAAAGATATCTACTTGTAGATTATATTTAATAGATCTAGATCTAGAACTAATCATTTGATGATCCATATATAAAGCATGAAATGCATCCCATTTGAAAATTCAAACAAATCGAGCAACTTTCACCAAAAATCTGACATTTTGACAAATCAGCTGATTGTTGTTTGCTAAAATTGTAACAAAAAGGAAAAAAATGTGCAGTTTTCATGTGACAGTTATTAAAAGAGCCAGAGCGGAAGTCAATGTAATAGCAACTAACGGGTAAAATCGTATTTGCAATTTATTAGCTCTAATGACAGAAGCTCAGGCCAATTGACACAATGTGTGGTACTGAACACTTAAAGAGTTAAGGAGATAAATTACACAGGTAAAAAAATCCTGTTTCTCAGCAGGAGCGGGTTCTTAGATGGATTCTCTACAAATACACAGATATTTGTTCATGACACACAGAGAAATTGACACACTATCATTCTGATTAACCAAGTAAAAAAATTCTGTGGTGTGAACTTTTACAGAATGAGTTATTTCCCTCATCAAAGTTATTTCCATGAAGTCACTGGATCTAGACCTAATATAAATATCAGAGCTTGCCTCCAGAGCACTATATATCTTGACTATTGGAATGAGATACTGAAACATCACAGCATTTTCCATATGATATACAATTTAATTAAGTTACAGACATTCATTGTCACTGAGTTACATTGTATTCCCATGACAAGAGCGGATGAGAATGTCACCCATGTATACCAGTACCAAAATACCTTTTTTAACAGTTATTTAAAATTTATTAAGAAATGTTATCTTTTCAGGGGATAGCTTTTGAGAATGATTCCTATGCATGGAAAAAAAAGTGATTTCTTTTTTCACAATCCACAATGAAAGGAACTTGAATTATCTAGTTTTTAATCATACAGAGGCTGTTATGAATTGTACCTTGGATTGAAACTCTATGCCTGTGACATTTCCTCTATAACGTACTGCAGTTTTGCATTGACTTTCTCCACATCACTGTCATTGATATCATTGTGTGTGACATATCTCACTGTGGTGGCAGAGAAGGGCAACATCTTAACTGACACAGACTGGCCAAGAGATTTCTTCTCTTTCTCTGTCACCTACTCAGATTGGAGAAAAAATGAAAAAATAATTACAAAAACCTGAATACAAGCTCAAGATCATATAAATGACATACAGCGTAAATACTTATACTCAAGATCATATAAATGACGTACAGCGTAAATACTTATATTTGCTATGTTTTCCGCTTCTCTGTTGATTGATTAATGCTTTAAACAAAGTTGTAAGTGTCATCTCTGTTTGTCTATATGTTATTCAGAGAGAATTTTCCACTAAATTTAATTTAACCAAAAAAAAGAAAAAATTAATTAATAAATAAAAAGGAAGGGGAAGAAAATCTAACATGCCATACATATGCTAACAACTTTTGCAACTGATATCTTTTCCCTAAATGTTATACTCATTTTCTGGCGACCCTGCATTTCAAGATACAATTTACATCAGAACCATTCTCCCCCCCCCCCCCCCTCTTCCAGCTGAAACAATCCTGAACTGAATCTATAAAGCTACAATCATCATTCATGCACATTTATCTACAATCTCATAATAAGAAGGAAGCTGATGCTCTATGTTTGCATCAGATAGAGAAACAATACCTCATCCATTCTTGCAGAAAACTGGGCTGGGGACACATTCCCCTTAAAGTCAATCATGACAATATTAGACTGTACACCCTCCATTCTTATACTGCATACACTGTTTCCTTTCATAGCATCCACCGCTAGGTAAAAAGAAAATACAGATTTAGTACCAGTTAACTCAATTGTCTCAGAGAGAAATGTCCATCATCAAAAGAACAAAAGCGCTGTTGTGCATACTTTTCTAGGGGACAAAAAAAAAAAAAAAATCACAGTGGTTTCAGTGTAAGAACCTGTCACCTATGAGCCCACTCCATCTCAAAACCTGCCTCTGCTGCAAAACAGAATTTTTGAATTTTCCTCTATAATTTACCTCCCTAAGAACGAGCTCCTCAATAAAAAATTTGTCAAAGAAGTTGCTGTTAGGCCAGGACACATGAGCATTCATGATGTAATAGCATGTCAGATTGTCCATTTCAGAGAACACACAGTGCTAGGTATGCATTAAAATGGGAAGTGGTGGAGGAAAGAGGGATACGAGGACGACGAATAATTGGGGACATATGTATTATCAGGCCACACAAAGACTAGCCTGTAAACCATGTTTTTTGTTTGCCAACATGTGGAGCAGTGCCCCTGATTAGTTCTGTGTATACGAAGGAAAACATTTAGCCTCCTGACTGATCAGTCGTTTTCTACTTCAGTTGGACTGGTTTACTTGGGTAACTTATGCAAGATAACATAGTCACATCATGTTTTCATTCAACAATGATACCATCATGTGGAAACTCTTGATGACTGAATTAAGCTGACCGTTACTGATGAAATTATAAACCAAAAAAGGTTAGGAATTGTTAGATTTAATTACAGAAAACACACACATACACACAACAAAGTACACTGTTTTCATTCGCACGGATAAATCTTACAATCAATAAGTCATTAGTAAACAAAACAGTCATCAAATGGGCTGGGCAATCTTTCAATCTGCCCAACAGCTCATCTGGCCAAGAGCCGCATTTTTTGCCTCCTGGTGACCAGGTCCTAGGCGCAAACCACTGTTTCAGATTAAGTATTAACCCTTCCACTCCTTTGTAGATATATGTCGTACATCATGATCTTGTTGCCATGAATGACCTATTGACATATATGTACATCACAATATTATTGCATGAGTGATCTAGACATATGTTGCACACCAAGATACTATTGTCATGAGTGGTTTGTTGGCATATGTCATACAGTGCAATACCATTGCCATGAGTGACTTGTTGACATATGTTGTACATTATGATCTTGTTGCCGTCCGTGATCTGTTGACATAACATGACAATATTCTTATGTTGCACACATCATGATAATGCTACTGTATAAATTCATCCTTCATGTTGTACATCATGATATCCTTGCCATGAGTGATCTCTTAAGATATGTTGCACATCATGATTTTACTGCCCTCAGCTGATGACATCACTCTCTTGAGTGTGAATGACTTCTCTGTCCCTTGTACTAAGTAGCTTACAACTTATTCTAGATATGCCACAGATTTTTCTGCATTACATCATTAGGAATCAAATTATTTGATCAATGATGCACTCAGTTATCAATGAAAATATAATATGAAAATATGAAAACAGTGGGCCCATGTGGGCAGTACAGTACTATTTTATCTTTTGTGATTCATACCTTGAGCAATTCTGAGAGCTCTGTCATGGTCCTCTCCAAGCCTACCCACCATCTCTTCAAGGGCAACCAGCATTGGTGCAGCAATTACCCCAGCTTGTCTCATCCCACCTCCTAGAGCTTTGCGGGCACGGCGAGCCCTGGCAGAACAATCAGCATAATCACTATATATATATATATACTCCTTTACAGGAACTAAAAACACATACTAAAATTAGTTTGCTGCAGATGAAAAGAATACTTGCAAACTGGGCAAACTGATTCAGAGCAAACACATATCTAGCTGGCATCATTCAAAAAACAAACTATACCTGGGTCATGACTGCAAAATGTGTCATTGAAACTACAGACTTATGTGCAACAGAACACATTCTTAATACTTTCTGTCACAAAAAGCTTCCCCCAAAAAAACAAACAAAAATAAATAACACATCAGTCTCAAATTAAAAATTCCCAGAATAATAATTATAACTCAAGTCAAACCATGGTTATTCAGAATGTCATTAAGGACTGTTAATGATAAGGCAATTATAAAAGCAGTACCAGATAAAGGCATCTACAAATTAAGTAATGGAAAGCTGCCAAGTGGCTAACTCATCAAGGCCAACTGAAACATCATAATTATGGGCAAAAAAACTAATATTAGATTCCCTCGAATTCTGCAAAGTTCTCCTGTATGAGCAATGTAAAAGATAAGGCTTGTAAATTTGTCAGATGTGTGTGACACATATCTGTACCTCAGGTGATATGAAATGGAGAAAGAGTTAAGCCTGTCACTAGATCTAATAATCTATTTCCTGCAAAAAAAAAAATTCAAATCCGAACAGTTCTTCAAGGGATGTAATTGAGTGAAATCAGAATTGTCAATGTATAATACAGTCCTCTTACATCTCAAAGGCTTTTTATTTGTTATAATTATCTCTCCTCATATCACCTGTATTGGGAAGTACTGTCATAATGAAGAAACTTGACAGTCTGCAACAGTATCACTAGGCTAGGTTCAACTAGTACAAGCTTAATCTTTATAAAGATCAGGGATCACCTCAAATAATGCACAGAAGAGTTCGCATTAGCATTCCCTGCTACAATCATTATCAAAAATCACTGAATACTTGAGTTCATTTTGGAGGCAAAAAAAATGAATAAATGCTCCTAAGAAGTGATCAGAAAACTATCAGTGGCTGAATCACTTAAAAGTTTCACAGAAATGGAATACATGGGCAGTGTCGTCACTGAAGAACACAGTCACCACCAGACAAAAAAAAAAAAAAAAGCTCTTAGGCAGATGGGCTATTTGGTAGATTGAAAAATTATGCAACACATCTGACCACCATCTTAACTGCTTTGGTTAGTTTGCTACTGTCAATTAAAGATTTATCTATGCAAACAAGAATGTTTTCTCCATTCTGTGTGTTTTTTTTTAAATGAACAGTTCCTGACCTTTCTGGGTTTATAATTTCATCAAGAATGCCCGGCTTCTTTTAAACGTTGAGTACGTTTTGATGTGATGGCATCATTGTTGAATTAAAATGTGATGTGGCTATACTATTCTACTGACAATTGGATCAAGTGTTCAAAATTAGTCAGGTCGACTAAAGTAGAGAAAACAACTGATTAGTCTGGAGGCTAAAGTTATTCCTTCCCATACAGAGAACCAATCACAGGCACTGCCCCACATGCTGGCCGACAAAGAAATGGTTACGCTTGGTCTGCTTAGGCTGTTTAAAAATACAAATCCCATCAGCATCTCCCCATCCATGTCATTCTCACTCCTCCACCTCCCCCCATGATATCGCATGCTTAGCACTGTGCATTTTCTTTCGTGCACAATCTTAATGTGAAATTACATCATGTGTGCTTGTGTGTCCTGGACCAACACCAAGCTCTTGGGCAGGTTTTTTATTTGAGAGCAGATTACGAGACAGATAAATTATAGAGAAAAAACTCTATCCACAGCAGGGGTAGGTTCTTAAGCAGACTGGATTCTTAAGCACCAGGTTCTTAGGCCGAAACTACAGTATTATCATTATCCATTAAAAAATAAAAATTTACTTACATAGATATAAAATCCTTGGAACCTGCTAAAATTGAGCCAAGTGGACAACATAGGCCCTGAAACACAGAACAATAGTAGCATTTACTATTCTATGCACAAAACTGCGTTTCCTCCTTTATATCATTAAAAACTGACAACCTGTAGCGATCCATATCTAACTAAACAAAAAAAGACAAGAGAAGAAAAATTCATACAATCAGCTATAGTTCTGTATTTTGTTTTATTCAGCCCTAAGAAAACTACCTGAGTCCATGACAATATGACAACGCAGATGATGAACAAAGAACAATGATGTGACACAACTCTTTCTCATAATGAGTAAGTCAGATGGATTCTACAATGTTCTCCAGAGAATACTATTCATTTTAAAAAGTCCACATCCATTTCAAGGCAATAACATAATCAGGTTCCATTTCTGAAACAACACAGAAGATGACATACACTGAATAAGAAAAATGTCCCATGAAAGAATTTGATTACTCACTTTACTGAAAGCAGTAGAAACTGTGTCAAAATGCTGAGTAATTTCTTTGACTGGTGTCCCTAATGCTGTGGCTGCATTGAACACTCTTGCTCCATCCAGGTGAACAAACAGCTTATGCTGCTGCGCAAGTTCATTAACCTTAAAAGAAAAAAGAATATTCAGGAACTTTTTTTTTTCCAAGATAAAAATCAAACAAATAAAAAAAATAGTGAACAAGAATGCTCATACAGCTAAATGAATTTCTTATAAATGTCTCATGGCAAGAAAACATTAAAAAAAAAAAATATTTTAAATATACTGATTTTATCTCCAACAGGGTGCAGTACACACAGATATATGTATCAGAACACCACCTTCAATCTGTGAGCTATGAGAAAATCTTAGTCAAGAGCACTACTGTGCTGAACAACTTTCAAATCAGTATTTTACTATACCACCATTGATTAATGCTTTTCTTTAAGAACAGGGAAGATTTCATCCTGATTGAAAAATTATATAATATCTTGCATTCTGGTATGGTAAAAAATACTGATTCTGACTTAAAAGCCCGAGGCAGCCAAACCGGATAAGACCATCAGGTAAGCAATAATATGGAAATATTACAAAAGGAGTGGAGATTTATTGCACATAAAAACTCATAGAGAGCATTATAGAAATTCATTTCTGAATCAGCAATATGTTTATCAGGTCTCCCTTGTTCTGATGCAATTTGTGATATTTTTGTCCATATACATGTGAATGTCAAAATATCTTGCATATATCTTCCACGGAATTTCTTTTTGAGGCCAAATAAAGTTCATCTGATCCTATAAACTAGTGAATAAAAAAAAACTTGTAGGCAAAAAAACATCTACCTCGTTGTTTTGACATCACATTTTACAAGCTGCATGCAAACCTACTTCCTAAAGAGAAAGAACAACTATGAAATGAGAGCACAATGCAAAGTAAAAAAATATACTATACAAGTCCATCAGAACCAAACCCATGGGTCATGTCTGAGTTGGTGGATAAAATCATCCAAGTGACAAAAAAAGGCATTAAGAATTTGACTATCATCACAGAAATGTTCAAAAAATGACTTATTATCTTTACCTTCTTCATATAATCTAATGGTAAAACTCGACCTCCACATTTGTTTTGTGTGTTCTCAATACTAATAGTTCTTGTCCATGGTTGATGTTCATCATCTAATGGTCGTATTTTCTGCTCAATTTTCTGTAAATCCATTGTCCCATCCTCCAAATTGGGAACGCAACTACCTTGAACACCTGCAAGCTAACAAAATAAAAGCTTTAATTTCATCCTGTAGTATAATATCATTCATGCAAATTCTATATGTATTTATACAGTAGAATCCGCCTAATTTGAATTTGCTGGGACCACCCTAATGGGTTCGAATAAAGAGAGTTCGACTTCCAGTTTTAACAAGGGGGGCAGTTATCAAATGACTAATAAGACATTATTTGAAATATTTTATTACAGGATTATTTCCCTTTATAAAAAAATTGTGTTTTTGCATCCAAACTTCCCCTTCATAAAGTGCAGAGCACATCTTAAATTCAAGCCCACTCGTTTATTTGGATTAGATCTAACTTGAAAGAGAATGTAAAGTAAAGAAACGTAGAGGCAGAGTGGTGTGATAGTGTTTAGTCCTGGAAAAGACATTTGTATAGATTTCGCCGTGAAAATAACTGTCGATGAATAGGTTTTAGGCTTGAAAAAGACTGTTATGTAGTCCTGAAAAGGGCTACTAATAAAGTTTTAACTCTGAAAATGGCTAGAGGAAGCCATCACATAGTCTGTGAGTTTGTCTCTATATAAAGTGAGTCAACTGCAAATGAAAAAAAAACGAACACGTTGTAGAATGTGGCCTGTCCTGTCACGTTGTTAGTCGTAGAACCAAGACAGTGATCATAAGACACACACGATGCTCTACTATAGTGTTGCCTACACACTTCGTAATACATGTACATGGGTAGTACACCTATGTATATACACGTACCTGTACAATAAGCTCTGCCGGGACGCTTGATTATCGATCAATTGCTTGGCAGTGCTGGCCCTTGTACGCTGTTTTCGCCCTCCACCTCATCTCCACTGAACACACAAGGCCCACTTACGCCACGGGCGGCGTGGGGCAAACTCAGTACATGTAAATTTATTGCTTAATCCCTCTCGCCCCACCCGCAGCGCTGTCTCCTTTGTTTTCCGCGTTATGTGGAAACCATGTGGTGAGGATAATAACAAGTTTTTACCTTTGTGACAGCACTGACTAGTTCGAGTTAAAGAAATTTTGCAATAATGGCTTCTAGTTACGCGAGAGGCATTTAATAGTGCAAACAGGAAAAAAATCTATTGTCTCGTTTTTATCAGAAATTTCTAATAATCAGAGTTCGATTTGAGTGGAATCGACTGTAAATTCAAACAGCAACACTTGATCTCAGCAAGACGTTGAGACATCTATAAGGATAAAGATTTCTAAAGGGACACATTTCTGCCATCAAAGTCAAAATTATATTTGCCAGAAATGAAGGAATGGTGGCAGCTGTTCTGGCTAATGATAAATGCAAAAATTATTCAAATCTGCTACTATGATGAAGCTAAATAAGAAACAGATCAAAAAAGTTAATCTGATCACTGTAGAGAGATTAACATTCATTTATGTTACCCACAGATTCTGCACAAATGCCTCCTTTAGCATTTGACAGCTAAAGAGAAATAAACATAAGTGACACGACACTATTCTAATCTGCAGATTGAAGAAAATTTGATGGGGAACAATGAAATATAGATCTAACTATACACCAGAGTGGACAGTAAAGTAAACAGAGACAGATATCCAGGCAAAATTTTCCAAGTCAAAACTTTGCAACCATAGCTTTCTCTTTATCATGATGAGGACAAACAGTAGCACCCCAGATTATTCTGAGACTACAGGATTTCAGAGTACTAAAGTAAAACGAATGAACAAAAGACAAAAGGTGACTGACCTGAGCCATGCCCGCTACTTCATAGAGATGCATGTGTGACTCTTCCCCAAGAATGATTTCGTTAAATCTTCCATTGCAGTGAACTATGACTGGTGAATGAGAGAAGGAGAGAGCATAACACTTGTAGTAAGTGAGGAGAAATGCACAGCAAATATTTATCATTTGCAGTAGATAACTGATAAGACAGCACATGCAAGAGTGTGCAAATAAGAAAGAGAATTTGCAGACAGTAGAATTGTGAGAATCTATATCACAAAGCAAGATTCAAACTATGAAGATATTTTTTTCAGGAAATGAAGGAGGTTTACAAGTTTATACTCCAATCCATGTAAACTTTCTCATGCATCTGAAAATAATTGGCTCATATCTGAATTGACTATCATATGGTGAGATTGTAAAACAACAACATACAAAAATTGTTTCTGAATTTGTTTCTCCTGACAAGATATGTATTTTTCCTATTCCAGATAGCACTTAAAAAATATTTTCTTCATCTTAGAAATGTATAATTTGTGAATGTTGTCAAATGTTCATACCTGCAGTGGTATTTGCCATTGTGCATGTTGGCATCAATAGAGCTGCTTCTTTTCCCAATATGCCTGCACTGACCTCTTGAAGTTCTGTAGACATTGAAACATAAAAATATTTTAATAACTGAAAAAATTAAAAATGTGTTTCAGAAAATAAAGCATCATATACAATTTTCATGTAATGCATTTGTCTAAAATATTACACAGGGCAACAGAATTTTATGGAGAAAAAACCAACAAAATACTGAAATTCAAGTGTCATCAAATCTTGTCAAAATCAAACAATTAGGAAAAGTGAATGATACTCCATTTCACAACTGATCTAGAACTCAGTGAAAGAATTCTTGGATAGGAAACTAATCCTTAACCTACTGTTCACCGTAGGATCTTCTCCATATACATCATCTCCAACAACTGCATTTTCCATCGCTTCCCTCATTTTTTGAGTTGGCTTTGTCAATGTGTCACTGCGTAGATCAACAACAGAAGTTGTAGATGAGGAAAACCAGAATCTCCCAAACAAACTATGCGACCTGAGACTCCCGACCAGTGATTGTCGATGGATGAATTTCACAACTCTCTGAAGTGTACAACTGCTTGTGGCCATGGTTGGAATGTAGTATCACAATATTTCTGTACTGTAAAAAGAAAAATTGTCCTCTATGCCATGACTTCCAAACTACCATAACATCATTGCTCTATGACAATGACATCAATGATTTTCAGCAATTCTGAGATATTAAGAAAAAGCCTATTGTATAACATTTGCAGTCATTATGATTCTATTGAATTAATTCATTATATTCCTCTGACACATTTCTTTTTCAATGACATTGTCCGATAGCTGTCTTGCCTACATGTGACATGGGAAATGAGTTGTATTTTGGCATAATGTCCGACTTTCACCATTTTTACTGATATTTTTACTGAGCAGTGAAAATAATGCAAACCAATATGACCCAAAATGTAGAAAGAGACTACTGTGTTGATATTTGTGATAAAAATGAATCTGTGTAAGAAGGTGCTTCCAGCAAGGATATTTAATATAAATGAATTATGATGATATGACAAAAAGACTCTTAGCGGAGCAGAATAAAAGAACAAAACTAGATCTAGATCTATGCGGTTTATTATCAAGGAGTCTAGTCCCACTGGTAAAATATATTTTTATCAAAATTACCATGTTTAATATTAACTGGCAGTAGATAGATCTAGATATTCAGTTTTGTAAAGGGCTTCAAGCTAACTTTATACTACAGTCTTTTAAAAAAAAAAATGTTCTAATATATGATGGAATTTAGAAATAACATCATGATGTAGATCTAGAACTAGATCTGGTGTTGCAGATGATGCAATCTCAATCTCAGTTGAGTGAGCTGTCCTCTGATTTATGAGCAAAGTAGTCTGACATCTAGTTTTCCCTTCCCTGCAAGAATGTAAAATGCTGACATTCAGGCCTTGGACATGGTTTTGTTTCATCTTTCAACCTCCTTCCTGGTGGTTATCTCGAGACATTCAGGCTGCATATTTTCTAGGGCCGTTGGTATAAGGACCTGGGTCCACTTAGCGTTATTTTGCTATCCAGACCCAGTCTGTTTAGCCTAAGTGTTATGGGTTTATTAAGTATCCTAGTGGGATCAGTTTTCGAGACAGAGAAAAAAGACCAAATATCAACAAAAACATAGGAATTAAAGTAGAATTTTCAGTTACATTGGGAGGATGCATCATTGATAGATCTAGGTCTAAATCTACATGTACCATGTTTTGCTGTCCGACTGAGCCAATATGTTGACCTATTTAGCCTGCGCGTGAATGGGTCAGATCCAAAACTACCATAAGTATGGTAATGTTTTGGGCCTTGTCTATTGTGTTATTGTTGAAAATTTTCTTAAATTACACAGAGAAGACTCTTGAAGAATTCGAAAATGCTTAGAACTTATTCTTTATTGCAAAATTGACTCTTTGCGCAACATCCTCCAGGCTAGCCTAGAAAACAAAACAAGGGAAATCATGCATGCGCAATCGCAAAAAAAAAGGTAAACACGAAAACACACCATGCAGTGAAAACTGGTGTCTTGGGGACCCTAATCTAACCTTAAACACTAATCCTAACATAATCGTTTCAAATTTAGCATATGATGAAAACGTGGCACCCAAATCCATTCTATAGTTGATTGTGACTGGATGCTTACTAAGGGGCGTTTCTAAAAATAGCTCCAGGTCCGTATAGCAAAAAAAAATCTATGGGGACCCGGGGTCCCTATAGCCACTTCGATTTTCTAGATCTTGAGCTAGATTCTAGGACTACTGACAGAATGAAATCATAACTGGGTAGAGTCTACATGAGGGATCATGAGATAAAATGATGTTGTGAAGAGGCGAGAAGAAGATCTAGATCTAGATCTAGATTAGATTTCGAATCTAGATCTAGTCTAGTCCCTAGAGATCTAGACTCTAGATGTACTATAATCTAAATCTGCAGATCCACTACAGAGGGCGAAACTGCATAAGATTAGATGACAAATTGCTGCAAAGGAGCCAGATAGATAGCCTATTCATAAAAATAACGATAAATCTGGGTGCGTAGAATTTTTACCCAGTGGAAGGAGAGAGGTAGATCTAGATCTAGAATGTCAGATCCTCTGTCGGTAGGCTGGCAGCTCAAACATGCAGTGCCCCAGGTTGTTGTCAATCCGCCCTCTTTCCGGTGTGCAGTTGGAAGCTGTTCACAGCAGTCAAAAAAAAAAAAACTCTTGACAGCGTTCATAACAACCATGTAATTAAGTTATATTGAGTGATCCACAAATTGGCACTGAAATACTTTCTACCCAGATTTAATTAGCAACCACTGTTACCTAGATATCCAAATAAAAGATATCTCTAGTGATAACAATAAATGCGAGGTATTTTAAATGGACACTATAGGACATATTAAAAAATAATAATATGGTGACAATCCGATCCTCTGAAACTATCTCCCTTCTATTCAGAAATGATAATGATAAGGAAACATCGCCCTTGTTTGTAGGGCGATATCTGGATTAATTCGTTCGTAGCGATGTTCAGGAATCGTACAACTCACAGCTTTACATAACCACAATAGTTGGGTAAACGGCTTAATCGTGTGATTTGAATTTTTGCTGGAAGGAACTTAATTGTAGTTTCAATGGTAGCCTAATTTCACCAACCAAACATGTTATTAGATGGCTTATGCATTTTTTATTTGTGTCATTTCATAATCTCTCTGAATTAATTATATAATGTATAGGCTATTGCTTTCTCTTTGATTCATCTTTTGTCTTAAATGAAACCATTATCGACGGTCATTAGAACTTCCTTCCCATCTCTCTCTCTCTCTCTCTCTCTTTCTTTGTCTCTTTCTTTTTTTAAATAATTTACCCCTCCCTTAAAAAAAACAACACACACACACGTACACTTTAATATAGGCATATCTAGCAAGACTGTTTCGCCCTCTCTACGCCTCTATCAACTTTCATAGTTTTAATGATCCCATGGATATCATCTCACCGTTTCTGATGAGTGTCGATTGTCTTCTACAAAACTCAGACGTCTAATCATCTCTCTGTGAATTTACTAATTCATTCCTCAATGCCCATGT
The DNA here is from genome assembly GCA_039654565.1 of Peronia peronii. NCBI lineage: Eukaryota > Metazoa > Mollusca > Gastropoda > Systellommatophora > Onchidiidae > Peronia > Peronia peronii. The sequence goes on along the minus strand of JBCEWB010134300.1, from coordinate 9,473 downwards.
ATCCATCACCAAGATCTGGTGCACACCTGACCTTTCCTATTTTACCCGGGGATGGAAAAAGTTTAAAACCTGCTTGCTTTATTTCGGTGACTCCTTAGGGTAGGGGAACCCGACACCTAGCCTTCTCAGATAGATCTAAGGGAGAATATATTTTGGAGATCCTTTGTGTGCGTTATGCTCGTTTAGGGCGGGGGAGGGGGTGACTCCTCCTGATGATTTTATTATTATCATTATTACAGGCAACAATTTTAACCTTTTCAATCGAATTCAGCATGTTCAAATTAAAAAAAAAAAATCCTCTGGAACGGTTGCCAAGGCAAAGTCACCATCTTGGATTTTATCTTCTCTAAAATGTCTGTCTCTGAAATCTATTTCCTCCCCAAGATATTAATGTAATTTGATCAACTTGTTGCTTGGAATATTGTCTAGAAAGTTATAATTATGTTTTCGTCTGCAAAAAAAAATTTGTAGAAATCTTTGAAAATGCCATGTACTGAAATTTCACATTTCGCCTTTTTTCCGTAACAAAAACCTGTTTTTCTCCAAAGTTACAAATTGAATGGGACGCGCAGACATATGCCTACATTTTTTTTTTTAATCTTGTAGTGAAAAACATATATTATTATTGTATATCAAATTTGGTTAGAGCTGGTCCAGAGGGGGCTCAGCATAATGCTGGAAGAGGTCATAATTAAGTGTTTCGTCCATCATTTGCCTGTATCCGATCAAATAGTGAGGATCTACGCTGGGACATCCGTTGCATAACCATCTGTCAAACATGTTGGATTGGCCATATCAAGTTTTTAAAACTATTTTCATATTCAGAAAAGGCAGAACTTTCAAGAGAAAAGAATTCCCAAAATCATCTTTTTTTGTTAAAACAAAAAACTCCCACCGCCATCCCCCTACAAAAACTTCTCACCAAACTGAGCAGGCACTCAGGGGGGCCCAGTGGCTCTGTGGTTCGGCGTCAGCTCATGGCAAAAACAACTCACGGTGGTGAGGCCGGGATCGACCTGCGGGTTCCGCATCGGGGGATGAAAGGACACGAAGATCGAAACCTGCATTATTATTTTCAGTGACTCAACGGTCCCCTGGCTTCTTCTGGGTAAGGAAGCCCGACGTCTAGCCTTCTCAGATAAGAATGAATATATTTCGGAGTCCTGTATGTACATTACGCATATTACAGAACCCTTGGCAGTTCAAAATCGATGAAAGAGTAGGCTGTGAGCCGCAGTCCGGGCAAAATTTCCCAATTCCAAATTTCTACCCACAAAAATTCTCACCAAAATCAGACAGCTACTTAAAGCCGAGATAATCCTCCTGTCTCAGGATTGAAAGACTTAAATAAAAAAGCAGGCATTCAAAGCCGAGATAAACCTACAGTCTCAGGTTTGAAAGGCTGCATACAAAATTTAAAACAAATAAAAATAAGAGTCGTGGTTAGAGAAACTAGAGACGATGTTTGTTGCTCGACGACGGAGTCAAGGGCCTACTTGGTTTTAGTCCTACTTATATATTAACAATGCGATGTTTTCATTGCTGTTTTTTGTTTGTTTGTTTGTTTTTCACATCCACATATTTATATTACTATTGCAGAGTTTTGTTTCCTAAAAATCATAATCAATGCGACTCACATTTGATTTTCGAAACCGATTTTCTATGCCATATTTTGTTTCATTATTCCACTGGATTTGCTAATTCCATCTAATGTTATGTCGTGTTACTTCATGACTATACCTTGTAGATCTAGTTTATGTCAAATAGAAAATTTTATCAAACTATGCCACAAATGTTATCTCAATATGAAGTTTCAGGACACCTATTTTACAGAGTGGGCGAATTGTCACCTTCTTTGAATGCCACTGGGCAGTATCAATTTTAAACCTCATTCGTCATCGCACCAGTTAGGCGACACTAGTGTCACATTTTTCGAAATCAATTAATTAGAGATTTACTTTATGTGATGATGACTAGCTTTTAGTGCAAGCATGCTTTTATTATTATTATTATTATTATTATTATTATTTTAAACTACGTAAAAAAATAATTAAAATATAAAGATAAAATTAGAGAAAACATTATATGATATGTGTAGGAAATTCGGGGGTTTTCTAAAATGTTTGTCTCCCCTTTCTATTATCTTCATACGATATTACTGTAAAACTACCAAATTTCTGTAATGGAAATAATAGGCAGCATAATAATTTCTTTGCAAGAAATAGAACCTTGTGGTGAGATTTCTAATGACACATAATTTATTTCAGGTGTTGTGGACCTTATGGACATGCTTCTTTCTCTTCTTCTTCTTCTCCTCCTTCTTTTTCTTCTACTTCCTCTTCTTCTTCTTTCGTCATTTTGCCTCGTCGTTATCATCCTCATATATTATGTTGCAAAAATGTATAAGGATCTACCATTCATAAAGCTATCCGTGCGACCCGTTTGTCTGAACAAACAAAGCAGGAAAACAAAATCTGTCATAAAGAAATGAAAAAAAAAATGATGATGTCATCGTGGAATAGAAGCCCATGCTTTTTGTTCGCGCATTAGTTAAGCGACTGTTAGCTAAACATTATAAGCCGCCTGAAAGTGTTGTTATGTTTTTGATCGTTGACAACAAATACTCTCAACTGGGATACCGGCGCTATCTGGTAGTCAAGTAGGATCGATTTTTTTTTGGTCCTTTAGCAGTGTTTACACAAATGTGTATACATGTACATCACAATATCTGAGGATGGCGAAGTTGGACACGGAAGACGTGGGATGGGTGCGGCACAAGGAGTGTCTGTAGAGAACAACTTCCTGAAACAACTTTATTCCTCTTTTCGGACGCTTATGTAAGCTCACGAAAATCATCATTTTTATTTTTTTTTTTTCTTCTTGAATCCCATCTCCCTCCCAGCCGTCTTGTTTTTGTTTTTTTTCAGCCGTTATTCCACACCCCTTACTCTTCCATAATTCAATCACCCCTCGTTAAATTATTCTCTGTCAAATTGAGGACAAAGATGGTATTGCCAACTCTTTCATTCCGCCCTATTGATAACAGCAACTGTTCAATTCAACATGGACCTTGTGAGGATTTCTATTGTTTAAAACAACAACAACAACAACAAAAACATTGGACTTTGGTTGGAGAGCTTACTCATTCAGATTCAGTGAAATGAAGGAAAGGAAACGTCTCTACAAGAGTATATTAGCTTATCAAATACTCGTTGCAAATATAGGCAAAAGGTCACATTTGAGACCCAAGAACAAGTCCCCCCCCCCCCCTCCCCCTTCACTACCACCCCAGGAGGCTTAACAGAGAGAGAGAGAGAGAGAGAGAGAGAAAGAGAGAGAGAAAGAGAGAGAGAAAGAGAGAGAGAGAGAGGTTCATATTTCATGGCCTGCTGTTATTTCTCTGCCAAATTGTAGACTTTTGTGCGTATGAAAGATTTTGCGATGTGTTTTATTGTCAATAGATATCGTTTTGTTGTTGTTGTTGTTGTTATTATTGTTTGTTGTTTGTTGTTGTTGTTGTTGTTGTTGTTGTTCTTGTTGTCGTTTTTCTCGAAACTTATCTTTTTTTTTTTTAATCTCCTCCAATACTTACCATTATATTTTCACCATATTTCGCGTACAGACTTTTTCTGACATAATAAAAAAAAAGCGACAAATGTTTTTTATTGTATTTCTTTTACCTTTTAAGAAATTAATATCTTTAATGAATAAAATGCGTACCGGTGTTTGATATATGGCATTAAAAAGAATTCATTTTCAAAAAACAACTATCAATAAAACTTAAATTCTTTCGTATCATTTTTTAGATATTAGACGTTAAAAATGGCGTCCAAAGTTTGTAACGATTTAGTGAGGTAGTAACGGAGGAGATAAAATTTTGAAAATCCAAATGGCGGCCGTTCTCATGGCAACCAGACACACTAGCAAATTTCCAAATACATATTCTGAATCAGACAAACATACCAATTGCACAGGCACGCAGTAAAATGTCGTGAAATCAAAGAAAAAAAAGTGTTCAAATGCATTTCAAATGCTAAACACAATGACATGTTAGATATAAGCTAATATAACTTCTTATTTGGTAATGATATACCGACCTTTATTTATTACATGTACATTAAAAGTTCCACTGACATAAGACATGTATGTAATACCTCTCAATAGTAGAGCTCAACAGTGAGCTAAGCGGGCATCCTAAACCGTACCTTCAGATATATTTAGAAATTAAACAATAATTCTTGTCTTCGTCCATTCTGAACTTCACCTTACTTATCATTCTGTTGGCCTATGTCTTATAACAATCCACGTTTGTGGTAAAAGCTCTAACAGAAGGAGGGGGCGTCCTGGAGGCGATTTTTTAATAATTACACATAGACTATTTAACCTTTTCCATCGAATTCAGCATGTTCGAATCAAAGAAAAACAGTAAAAAAAAAAAAAAAAATTCTCGAACCGTTGCCATCTTGGATTTTGGCTTCTGGAAAATGGTGACCTTTGAAATCTATCTTCTCCGTCAAAAAAATCAGTGGAACAATGAAACTTCGTGAGCTTATTGTTTGGCATAACATCTGAGAGGGTACGTATTTTCATCTATTGTAATGCAAAAACTAATTTTCTATAAACTTTTGAAAATGCCATATAGTGAAATAGTAAATTTCGTCTTCTTTTTTTTTCATAATAAAAACCTATTTTTCTCCAAAGCTTACCAAAGGCATGGGCTCCGCATATGTAATTTTTCTGTTTTATTGTGAATGTGATGTATGTCAAATTTAATTACAATCGGTTCAGAAGTTAAAAAAAAAAAAAAAAAAAAGCAGATGGCAAAGTAGTGACCAAAAAATCGGATTTTGAGAAAATTGCATTTAAAGTTTTTTTTGTTTTTTTTTTCAGGGGAAAAACTGACATGAACAGTTTTTTTTATTCGGCTTTTAACCTTCAAGCAGCCTTGTTTCACATACTAGTCCTTTCTCCATGACTTTTGTGTCTTTTGTTGCCCTTTCTCTTCATATCTTTCTCAATTTCGCTCCCTACCCATCATTATAAGAGTTCGTATAGAGTCACTTCTTGGGGGCCAACATGAGGCCCCCGTATCTTTCTCTATCAAAAACAGGAGTCTTGATCTTTAGCATGGCACATAGTCCACAACTCTACTCTGAAGCAGCAGAAATAAAAGAAAATGTTACTATTTATAAGACGCGGAAGTTCATTTTAGAGTGCCTGGTGAAAGCTTACACTGATAATCTGCTTGATCGTGAGTTTTTTTTCGCCTCAGAGTGGTCTTCCAGTGTCCATCTCTGGCATTGAGGCTCAAAATATTGCTAAAAGACGTCATAAACAAATGCCTTATGCACGCTTTGCCTGTATATGATCAAACAGTATTGACTTAAGACTGCATGTAGCACCCAGAGAGAGCCAAATCCTGGTTGACAGTACTGTCGGCCGGAACATCCGTTGAGTGATCATAGGTAAAACGCGTTAGAATGGACATGTCCACTTTTTAATACCATTTTTATATTCAGAAAAGGCAGGACTTTTAAGAGAGAACAAAAACTTAAAATCCCATTTTTGGGCTTCAGGACGCCCGCCCCAGTAACAAGCTAATCTATATCGATTATATTACATTATAAACAAAACAGCAAAGAAACGTGAAACAAAAATAACACACGTTATCTGGCATTCAAGTTTTCAGTACGGTAATAGAATCTATGTAGAGATTATTTATAAACAACAATACAGCAGCAACAAAACAACAAAAAGGATTAAGGTCGATCATTGCTTTTTACTCATTATATTGTTTGATAACATTGATTTCATTATTGTTAAACATCAAGATAACCACCCCCAGAAGGTTGAAAGGCGTATAGAGATGGTAACGTAGTGTTATTAATAAAGAAACAAAAATGTAGAAATATGCATCTTCTTGCACTGTTTTTGGAAGGAAAAGATCTTTGTTGACATTAAATTTGAAAAGAATTACTTTACAAAGCTGGTAAACTCGTACCGTACGATTACCTTTTTGAGAAATCCTTATATTTTTACTCTCTAGAGGCATCCGATGCATTTTTACAGGTCAGTAAATTGCAATGTCATTTCCTTTGACCACGAAATCATAATTTTCATAATAACAGTGCTGACATGCAAATTTCTTAAACAGCGTGAAACTAGCTGACTCTGCACTAGAAATGAACTGTAGTACACCATACAGGTGCGAGACGAGTGTGTCTCGTATCTGTCACTCGCCTTTCCTTCTAGGCGGATTTTGGACATAAATTTTTTCTTTAATTCGCAGGAGTGTAATTCAACACCACACGGGTATGATGTTTTGTATCAAATTCATGGCAATTTGACGCTGATAACGAGTTAGAAATCAAAAAGCAAAGAATGTTTTAAAAAATATATTTACTTCACCTCTCCCCTCCACTCCAGGCTCGATAGAAAAATACTTGGGACAACCTGACTCTCTGGACCCGGGCCACGCCTCGAGCACGGCCTCATGAAATCGGCCAAACACGCGGCAGTTTTCGAACGTTTTGGAGATCGGAGGCCAGAATCGAGGCCAGCTTCGTATGTGTGTGGGTCGCTTTACTCGTCGTTCTCCGCCTTCGGTAAAATGACTGTGACACCAAAACCTGTTGTTTTAAATCGGTTAATAGTTACAAAATGACTAAGATAAGGTGCTGCATCCTCCCTGATCCTTCATAGTCAACCTAGGCTCTTATATTCAAAACAACCTCTAGGTTTGGTGTGAGTGGTTGGGTGGGGCAGAAGGAGGGGGAGGGAGGAGTGGCACTGAAGATAAAGGGGACAACAAACTCTATCACACCTTTTCAAGCTTCCCACCCCTCTCCATCCTCTCCTCGTCCCTTCTCCTCCCTCCCTCTCTTACCTCCTCACCCTCACCCAACCACTGGCTGGGACAGATAACGTGCCTCCGACGTCAAGCGGTCCTTGGGTAGACATCACAGGTGCAGCGTCGGAGCTTCTCAAACACGGCTGGCTGGGCAAGACTTTTTCTTCTCAGCAACTTAAACCCTCTTCTTCTTCTCCTATCCTCCTGTTTTTTCTCACATTCCCTGATCGCCCTGGCCCATTGGATTTAGATTCTTCTTCATTTTGTATTTCTTTTCCTTTTCTCCCAATTAGCTTATTCTCATATCTTCATGATTTTTCTCCCACCCACTTTCCCACTGACGTGCAAAAGCACATAGAAACATTGATAATGTATGAATGCATAACACATACATGCACACCTAACAAAGTGAGCATTTTTTGTGTGCGTGCCTGCTTGCATAATGGGTGGATCTCACAAGCTGATCAGCCACTCGCATTTCAACTATCTTAAGCCTCCTTCATAGATGCTTCAGCATTTCTTATTGCAAGTTACAAGCTCAACGCTTGTAAACGCATTTATACAGACTGAACTATACTGGCATGTTGTTCTGTTTGGCTGGACAGCCATCTACTGGTTCAAAATTTGCCTCTGTCAGTAAAAATAACAATGTTTAAACCGAAGTCCAATGAACATATTAAGTAGGGATATATTAAATGCTGTATAAAAAGCCTTGACTATAGTTTGTTATCTATACCAGAGTAAAATATTCAGTTTGACAGGTATATACAAGACTTGACAGATTGATGTTATAGGACTGGCAACATGATAACGTTCAGATAAATTGCAGCGATATGAATTTTGAATCTCTGTCACGCCTCTGAGTACCAGTTTTACACATCATGATATGCCATCATCAAAATATTTATATAATATTTTTGTTGTGTTGTTTTGTTTTGTTCTGTTTCATTCCTTTATCTAAAGCATTTTTTCACCCATCACTTTGAATGTGTTTGATTTGCATTAAAAGTTCTGAAGAACAACATTAGCGTGGATATCTGCCATACCTTTGAAAATCCAGAGCCCACTCTCTCGTTATAAAAAATAATTAAAAAGTCGAACGGTAAGAGAAATGGCAACAATATCAAGAGCCATGGACCCCGAGAAGCATGGCAAACAAATCAGAATCACAGCAACCATGCTTTTGAAATCTTTATCTAACAAGAACAGTTGCAAAGAAGATAAAAACGACACAGTCCTTGTTATCCATTCCCCCACACGTGCACACGTATTCACCAGAGCCTCGCCTACTCCCTTCTCTCAATACATTCAGACTACCCTAACGGCTTTAAAAAATGTCACTCCTTCACGCCCTCCCTGTATCTATATTTCCGCAATCCAGTCCACCTCTGCATGTTTCTCCTTGACGACAAGCAGATAAATCACTAGAGTTATCCACCTCCGGGTGGAAAAAGGGCTGTGGATGTGTGACTGTTCGGAATGACGGGTAGACTTTGGCTGCTTCATAAATATGAGACTTGCAGGAACATCAAGATTCTAAGCTGTTCTGGCGCAGACTGGGGAGCATTGCATTTCGATTCTGAGTAACTTTAGTCTAACACAGAGTGTAGACCAGTGTGCTTCTAAGTACTTCTCACAGTCTTCAAATATTCTAACAGAAACTGCAGAGCACAACAGTTCCAAGTTATTCGTGGTCACGATGGAGATCCCGTTATTCTCAGTAATACTTTGGTCAGTTGTGACTCGGTGTATATTCTGTGCCATTCTTCCTGGTAGGTTGTTGATAACGTGGTCAGGTGAAGTAAATTATAACGAGAGTGATATTAATGTATGAAGCGGTGTAATGCATTTAGTATCGTTTCCTGTTAGGCGTTTCACGACTGTGTTTTTAACCCTGTTACCAGCTATGTCACCAAGTCTGTCAACAACCAGACAGTCCAGGCTATATGATAGACGCAGATAAATTGTTTATGAAATAAAAATATAAAGAAATGATTGCTATCTTTATAATATGGCCAAAAACAAATCATGAAAGTATTGATTAGTAGCTGTGGACACATCCGTTTTTTATGTTATGTTTCTTATTTTTTGTAGCTCCATGTGGCTAATACAACATACAGATAGTGACTAAAGAATTCCATAATGGAATGGATACCTTCAAGTTCGTTATGGCCATATGTGACATTTTTTTCGTCTTATATCGTTATTTTGACTGGTCTCATCTTCAAAGCAGCCTTGATGAGTCCTATCACAATGAATTTTCTAGGCATTGAAGACTGGAGACTGTAAAGGGAAACAATTGGTCTCATTCTTTATAGTGATGTTTATTCTATATCCTTTGTTTCAGATTTGCTGCCAGTGTGCCCAGACGACGGTCTTAGATGCAACAGCACAGGAGCCTGTGTACAGCATAAATACATCTGTGATGGAGATGACGATTGTGGGGACGGGGAAGATGAGTTCAATTGTGACTCGAGAGGTAAGCGTTGATTTATCATTTAACTTGATAAGTGAATTATAATGAGACAGATTTATAGATACGTAGGGGTGTGTATGTATGTATGTATGTATGTATGTATGTATGTATGTATGTATGTATGTATGTATGTATGTATGTATGTAT
>JBCEWB010134279.1:0-11120 GCA_039654565.1 Peronia peronii | reverse complement strand
AACACGCTCACCCTGATAACACGATCGTTCGAGTTTGGTCCCAAGGGTGAGCGTGTTATCGGGGTTCCACTGTATATGAGCTATCTTTATAGGAACTGCTGTGGCTGAGAATAGCACCTAGTTATGCAGTGGAGATAGAAACATACATTATGTAGTAGATTTGGCAAGACTTTGGCTTGGCATAACTGTCTAGCCATTTGTCATGCATTGTTAAAACTTATTTGTGATATCTCATAAAGTAACTCATATGTCACACAGTTATTACAGTAATACGTATGTATCAATAAAACAACGCTATACTGCTATAGCAACTGTTACCAGAAATACTTTTGGCCTGTAGATCTTACTTCAGAGATATTGTGTTGATCAGGTTCAAATGCGAAATTCATAATGAGATCCTATCTCACCAATGACAATATACATATACACTGTGTACGCTGTGGCATCTTATCTGGCAAATGTGAATCTGCACTATGTATACAACAACACAAACCTAACAAATTTCTGATCTGAAATTAACACATTCAATAGTCCAGTATGGGACAACATGTGCTGAAAATCCTAATGCGAAAAAGGGAGCATTCAGATCCTTTGTTTACTTCAGCTGGTCATGCATTTTCAACATCTTCATAACTATGTAACAACATTATACACATAGTGTCATCGTGATATGTTGAAAAATCAAAAGGGTTAAAAAAAAAATTGGCCAGCACCATCACGTTATTGAATATTTAACATCGGATTCTACAAACTGTTTTTCTTACATTTAGTGTTAATTTGTTGCCGGTAGATAGTCCGTGTTTGTTGCCGGTCCGCTTCAATTTTAAGACATTTCTTTAAAATGATGTATTATTTATTTCATTGTGCTATACTGGACATTTGTGGACATGATCCTTGCACAAATGTGTACCACATTGTCTTTCTTTGTCAATGCTGCCATTCCATCCTGTAGCTTACTCCATACATGTATCTACATCTGCTATTTCTTTCCCATCTTTGATGTCATAAATGCTCTAAGTCGACTCTTTTCACATCATGGCCTGTGAATACCACTTACTGTCATTTTTTTTTTTTTAATGCACCAATCAATTTGTTCATCAATTAACAGTTACCAACTGCCTCTGAAATTTCTCTTCCAGTCTTTGTGCGCAGAACTTGAAACATCTGTTTCAGAAGCAGACATTTCAATGACGACACGGTTTCTTCACTGTTTAAGGCCAACAAAATCTGGCCAGCTAGAGATTCAATATAACATTGACACATAAAACACTATGCAAAGAGATTCACCAACATTTTATTATTATGAGTATCAACTCACACTCTGTGAGACCAGAGCTTTCGTGTGCTCGAGATCCAATCTCTACAGGTCTTATAAGTCTATAGGTACAATTAGTTTGTAAACATTGGGCAACCAAAATATGATGAGGTCAGAACGATCTCTATGATGAAGCAGATCATTAGTGCGAGAGTGAGAGAAGTGTCACGTGACCCTAAGCTCACATGACTGTCGCTGCCCGGTTAGGCATCCAGGGAATCCAAGCTTTCTGTTTGCGTCTCAGCTCCGCTTTCAAAGCTTGGTACTCGGCTGCTGTATACTGTTTGCGTTTTTTCTGGAAAGCAAAGTTACATGAGCAGCATAATATTTGTTTATTTGTTGTTGTTATCTGAGAAACGATTGGTAACTCTCCGGCCAAATGTCACAGCCTAATTGTTTCTTAAGTAATGTAATGGTATCAATGTCTTTTTGGTATTAAGATAAAATGTGACAGTGTCCTGTTATGCCTTGTTTCGATTTTTGTTTATATTTTTTAAATAAAATACATGTGTTAAAGATCTTTTCTGACCTGGATAAGGCTTGCCATAAGACTTTGATAGCGCTATTGCTGCCTTTGGTGGTATGTTCTGTCTGTAACAAAACTAAAGCTGCTCGCAAATTGACAATGCCTTTCTTTGCTGAGAAAGTGATCTACATGTACGCAAAAATTAGTCTTCATTTATAAAGCCCACAATCACAGCAACAGGGGCGGAACTGGGTATCTTTGCTTGTATCTATACATGCACCTAAATTCCCTAAATTCCCATATTTTTTAATGTTCAGTGTTCACGGCAAATGTACCGGTACTTGAATGAAAGTGAAACGGAAAGTCTCTATGTCTTTAATTTTATGTTTAAAAAAAAAAAAAGGCAAGATGGCTTTTGCCACTGGAGTGGAACAGAACGGTATGTGGACAACAGGACTTACCTGTTTCTGTGTGCCCGGACGTGCTGGCTCACTTCTGGTGCTCTTAGGTCGCTGTGAATCCATTGACGCCATTTTTGGTCGTTCTGTTAGGAAATGAGAGCAAAACAATCACGTAATTTTTCCAGGGCTTGGATTTCTTGTAGAAAATTCAAAATGATGACATTTGATCTTCTCAGTTTGAAATTCCCGCAGAAACTATGTTCTGTTTATTAATATGAGCAGTTCAAAACAGCTTTTGATATCATATCATCTACAGCGAGAGGGTAAAAGGAGCAGGTCAGCACAATGTTTGACATCACTTACAGTAGAAAGAGTAGCTAGTTCAGTAGATAATATGTACATGTAATTGCATATGTATTGTGTATATATATACACCTATCGGTAGTTTCAGAAAACCATAACAATCCCTCCTTTCCCGCCCCCTTTTTTTTATTCAACTTTTCTTCCTTTCGATACATATATTTATTTGTCCGTCAATTTTGCTACAAGATACGCATGTATTGCAAGCCTTGATTATACGAATTGGAAGAGGGCATCCAAAAAAAGATACTTTGGCAACTGCATCAGTAACAAAACCATGCTCTGTATGACCTAAAGATAAGTTCATAATAGCCCATGAATAGTAAAAATTGTCAAAAGAATGAAGAAAAAATTACAGTGTATCATAATAAACAAATTTAAATGGGGCACTAAAGCAAGGCAAAACATTAGATCACGTACATCTGCTATTGCTGTACACCCGTCAATTATTTCATTATGTATGTATAACATTTCAGATGCCGAGAAGAATCAACCACTGATTATGAAATAAAGCTTCATTGTCCATATAAAATAAATAAATTAATTAATTAATAAATAATGTATAAAAACATGCATGGAATGAGAAAGTACTTGAATGTATGCAAACATAGCATCAGTAGCAGGAGACAATAATGTAAGCACATCTAACATACAGTTCAGTTGAAATCTTTGCTATGGTGATTTTAGTGACAAGTGACTGCCGCTCTAACTTCAAACTGCAGTTGAGTATCTGGCAGAAAAGTACTAGAGGGTTTGCCTTTTTTTCTTCACAGTGGAATGTCAAAAAATAATAATAAACAATACAGATTTAAATAAAGATAAAACAAAACAACAACGGCAATAATAATAATACTAATAATAGTAATAATCATAATAATAACGACAATAACGTAAAAAGTTTTTTTTTTGGGGGGGGGGGCGACGGCGGGTTTGAAAAACTTTTTTTTAAGCTAGAAATAAATAAAATGTGTGCCCAGAATGTCTTCCGCAGACAACCTCAACACTCAGATTGTGCTTTTTTTTTTTTTTTTTCATTTTGTTCTCCATCACTTCCATCTCTTTAAAAACCAAGCATTGTGCAGTATCAGGAAATTACGTCACGTTTTCTTTCCTCATTTCAACCTTCTGCAGGTGGTTATCCCGGCGGTATCAGGAAATGGTGTGATGTTTTGTCATTCTATGAGGCCCATATTTAATGCTGCAATATCCGAACCTGTTTATCATAATACTCAAGCAACAAACATGTATGTAAATTAAGGCTATCTTCTTTCACACTCAGGCACCAGAAAGAACGAACAACAAGTGATTAAACTGATAAATAAATAAGTAAATAGATAAATAAGTAAATAAATAAGTCAGGAAGTAAACAGGCCAGTAGATAAATAATAAATAAGTAAATAAAATAAATAATGGAATAAAAACAGAAAACTATCCATGTACATGTATGCACAGCTAAGCTTACATCTGAAAGAAAAGAATGCATATATTGCGTATGCGGAGCAAATAAATACATGTACATTGTAACAAGCTGAAACGATAAATGCATGGACATTGCTCTAATTAACAAGCAAAAGAAGAAGGGAATCCTTTGACATGAAGCTTTCTACAGTGGGCGACACTACTGCTGATGGACACACAGCAAATCGATCCAGCTGGAAGCATTCTAACCTCATCCCGTGTACTAGGCGAACCTGCCAAGCCAGAAATTAGCAATCACAACCTCAAATTTTATCTGGAATTACTACATTGGAAGAAAATGAAAAGACAAAGTGAACAATAAAATACATGTAGGCTATTAATAAAAAATTTAGGCTAAAAAATAAATGCGCTTTAAAAAAAGATAATCTCAAAAGTTACGAGCAAGTTAAAAAAAAAAAGGGGGGATGTTATAAGTTAAAACGAAAATGAAAGTAGTTTTAAATTCTGTCTACGTCATCAGACCTTCGATTTCTGACATGGTGTCAATTGGTTTATCCTCATTCTCATTATCGATTATAGTTTCTAGCAGTGGCATGCTGTTGAGAGAAGAAAGAGAGAGAGACAAAAACGTAATATCTAAAGTACAAACCATGCAAGATAGTTACAATATCTATTGTAATACATGTAGATACTGGGGTGTAGTAACTTCAACGATACTCAGTCCACACGTCTAGTGATGGCAGGCTGGTTTATTGGGTGAAGCAATCAAAGTGATATAGATGTACATGTATGACCGTCTGACAGTTGACTTCGCGGAGCTACAAGTCTATTGGTTTACTTAACAGACAGATAGGAGAAATTTATCTGAAACCGCAGTGGCAATCACTGATAAGTGCTTTGTATAGTAGAACTGCTGATAAAGATTAGAAGACATACACTGTATCTGAGGCCAAAAAAAAAAAAAAAATCAAAAAACGTTTTCCTTTGGATAAACTGAGCTAGGATATTAAATTAAAGAGTTTAACAACAACTTCGGAGGACTAGATGAGAAGCGAAACAATGGTGGTGACGAAAGGGAGCAGAGAGGAGGGGAGGGAATGGGAAGCAAAAGCAGAAAAGAAAGGACGGCAGATAAACATTGGCTTCAAACCGTTTATAGCCTATGATTTCATATGTTATTATTATGATATATTACAGCATAGAGAGCGCCAGTTAATTTTTCATCAGTATGATGCATACCCTTAAACAAATCAGAAATTAGTTTGACAGTCTTGGATTCATAGTTTTATTGTCTTGTATCATGCTAGTGGGACTCTTCAAATCTGGTCTAAGGACTGTGACAACTTCAGTCTTTAAAAAATGTAGAAATTCCACCCCGCCGTAAACATGTGACCCGTTATAAATAAGCCCTATGTTTACATCTGTATGATTTCCATAACTATAGATTGCTCTTTACAGTTTTTGATTTCCAGTTTTATACATCTTGATCTACGCTCTTAACTCTGAATGATACCGTGTTTGGCGCAGTATAGCCGAGGTCATCCTGCGGCGCCGTTCAATAAAAACCCACCCTCCAAAACCCAATATTTTATTGTCAACTGCAATAGTTTCCTGGCCGTGGAGGAGTAACATTTCAACCAAGAGAGAAGACTAGACGACAGATGGGGGCAATAGGTGAGTGATATACAGGCGAACATGTACAGCTCGTAGGAGCTCATTCATTGCCAGACGGTCGCGACTGAATATGGCTGAGCAGCGAGTGAGTGCAGCTTACTTACCTTCTGCTGGGAGTGGGAGCAATCACATTCAGAGAGAGGGGAAAAGTCATTCATGTGTTAGGGTGCAATAGTTAAGGCATGCATAGGGACATGGTGCAATTCATTATTAACATTACGGAATTTATAAAGTTGACAATCAAGTTCTTTATGAGCTAAACATTTGTAAAAGTAACAACTAATTAATTGATTAATTTCTTTAAAAGCCAGATGGACAGTAGTGAGAAATTCATTAATTCTGTTAAAATGTGTTAAGCACAAACATTAGGACTTGCCAAGGACAACGCTCAGATATGTTTCTGCTTAATGTTAACATTTCCTAAAATGATCAATGAAGAGAGATAGCCCCCCCCCCTCCCCCCCCCCCCCAGCCCCTTCCTAATTTTCTAACATTTTGATTTGGATGGACTTTAAAAAAATAAAAAAATAATAATAATTAGGCATAAAACTGGTCCATACTGTAAACTCATGACAGCCGTAATACCGAAGTGCTGAAAGTGGCGGGAATGGTAAATGACCACATTGTGTTTCAAGTTCTGTTTCACGTTTATAATTTCGCTTATATTTATCTAACTTACAATATACTGGTCTGCGCAAAACATACGCTATGTTATTACAGATAACGAATATTCTGAAAAAGTGTTTTTCCTCGTACGTCATCTCTTTCTAGGAAGACGTCAAGTGGCTCTGCACTTGTTCCTGTTCTCAGGTTTTACGCTGCAGTCCAATTCCAGATGTCATCCAAGGGTGTTCTACTTTGTGTGTCCCCAGTTCCGATACCTTCCAGTCCGTTTTTCAAGGATATAATTTTGCATTTGTGAGCTTTTATAAAGTCAGGAAAGTTATGTGGACTTTCCCCAGTTTTCGATAGCTTTTGGAATCTGAACTGTTTTAAAAATTATGATTTGGCAGTGCCTCTACATTTCTACTGTCAACATACATGTATTTAGTACTAGATATCAGTGGTATCGACAGTAGAGCTGATTCCGGCAGCGGTCGATAAAATTTTATGTGAAGTAATCAGTCTTTCTCATGCCAACGTTTCCTTAAATTGAAAAGACTTAAGAGCTGCCATTAATTCACACTGACTTTATACAACTATTTTATTAAATTATGAATGAATTCTATTTCCCTTCTGAGAGACAGAAAGTCAAGCAGTAGTTTTGGCCTTTACTTTCTTCATCAAAACTGATTTTTTTTTTCCTCGGAGAAAACAGAGGTTTACAGCATAGAGACAGCGTTTATCATGTTTTACTGTCTGAAGACAGGATACTATATGGAACAAGAATATAGTGCATGAACACTGTCATCAAATTCGTGAAGGGTGTGGTGAATATATCACATAACACAACCATAGTGTGCACAATCGCTGGTCAACACATTTTGCCTGTGATTTTTTTTTTTTACAGATGTCGAGAAACAGTTGGAAATATTTCATTTTCACAATTGTGGAAGTTAACTCAATTACCTTGAAATAGGCGACCTTGAACTTTGAGCAGATGCCTGCGGAACTCCTTCGGGGGAAGACAACTCTTCCTCCTCATTTTGGAATGAAAAGAACGCTCTGGGCTTGTTTCTGACGCGGACGTAGACTTTGTTGCCAGGTTTGGGCTTGTGTTCCTCCTGGATCGGAGGATAAGAACATGCTCAGTGGGGGGAGACTACCACATTTTGCAAAGCTTTATAGATTTATACCTGATGGCTGATCTGGCAGGCCTAGTCTGTAACCCGGTGATAATTATTATCTAACTGAGCTAATGAAAGATTTTTCAGCTGTTGCACTTGTCTGTTTTTCTATTTTCTTTTATAATCACTGTCTGAAGTCAGCTGTTGCTAAAATATCTCATGCTTTCGAAAGAGCCCTACCATTTGATCTCATATTGCTTAATTCAGCATATATATATATACTGATCCTGCTATGCTGATCTGTGACAATATGTTCTCCAATAAAAAGCCGTATCTATGAGCCTAACGTTTGTTCAGAATATCTGATAGATTCAGTCTGAGATGGCATGAATAATTATAGTCTTGATGCATCTCTGCCGACTAAGAGAAGGACACCCAAATATAATTTTACGACTTGTCCCCCCCGCCCCCCCCCCCCCCAAACCATTCTCAGCTCAGTCGAAAATGGCATAATCAGCTCAGAATTTGTTGAATGTAATCCTTTCTAGAGATACTGATCAATTTACTCTGAGCTTTTTTAAAACCACCCCTTGCTTTATATACACTATCTTTTTATATCTCATACCTCCATCTGATATCGATGCAGGGGCACCACACAAGTGCCACGTTGGACAGTAGGTAGACTGCTGTGCCACTGACTCAGCCTTTTCTCCAGCTCGCTGAGGGCCGAGTCACTGGTGGCCCAGTCGTACGTCTCCTCAAAGTCCAACTCGCCCTGGTCGTAGCCATCCACATTGTAGAAGCTTCGGTGCGCACCTGGGGCAGGGCAAGATAGCCGATGGTCAGACATCGACCAGCGTGAGGCAAGAACTGAAGTTGCTAATCTAAACATAGTCCTGGATACACGTATACACCAAGTGTTTGGATTCGAGGGATATCCGAATAACGGGGCAAAACGTATATCATGGACCATGTTTATCACGGTAAAAATACCCCCACTGCGTTACAATGAATGTATCACTTATGTCGACAAAAAGATCAATGCATTTGTCAGATCGGTGCGTGCATGCTTAAACTCTTTCATCTAAAATCGTCCTCAATGATTGCCCTAAGAAGCTCAAGTAGCTAGTACTGGCCTGCCGTTGTAGAGGGGATGACATTCCATTATGAGAGGACATTCAATTACTTGTGATAGCCTACCTAATAAAGCCAATAAATGGAGATTTTTAAACAAGAAGACGAACAAGACGTGATTCTCTCCTGTTTGTCCTGTAAGTGAAGACTGCCTGGACAATAGTGCCAAACTCTGACACATTCCACTATTCATTATTTCAACCATCCATTCTATTCCACGAAAGAGTGGATTTCTACTAAGCAGTCCATAAATTTAAAAAAAAAAAAAAAAAAGTAAAGACTAGTTGGCTCAACTACTTATGAAAAACCACAGCTATCTTAATCGCTGATGTGATGCAAGACATTAGCATCTTGGTAATATGAATGCTTAAAATGCTATAAGTGATTCTTATGGTTACGGTTACGGTTAAGATTTTCAACCTCCTGTCGTGGTGATTATCTCAGCTGTACAAAAACGCACAAAAATATAAGTTTGTCAGCTCAATATGCCCTGTCACTATTTTGTCTTGTGGTGCTGACGAAGTTGATATAATATGAAATGCCCTTATGCACAAATAAAAGTCTTCCCGCAACTTATCCTATTTCATCCAATTTATGCTACCTCGCCTAAGTTTATAAAACAAATAACATATTCTGGCAAGTGATCTTGTTTTTATCCTAATCTAGCCTATCTATGAAACGCTGATGATAGTTGCAAGCCATTAATCATGTGGTATTAATACATTAATGAAGATCATGGATTATGTCTCTTTTTATTCCATTTTCAGAACTACATATTAGCAAACAGTCACCTATAAATCTCATTCTCATTACAGCCACACTAAAAGTGACAACAGCGATGGTGATAATGTTGAAGGCACTTGCTATGCTGACGAAACATGACAGTTAAGATGAATGTGATAGTAAGATGGTGTGGCATTAGATGACATTACAATGCCTATATTATGTTGTTCAGATATTAATCATTACGTTAGGTGCAGGAGAGGGGGAGAATGTGTCTGTTAGAAGCTTTGGGAATTTATTCTAAAAGACAATGTATCCGTTCAAGATCGAAATCCAGTTAACTGCTTACATGTACATATATCAGTCTTTAGTCTGACCAAGCAGTAGCGTTGTTATTTGGATGTTTTGACTGAAGAAACAAATAAGCTTAGATATCCTAAGTCGCTGCCGCAAACTACCGTTTGACGATAGTTATTACATGTACTAAATAACTCGGTTTCAATCAGAAGTGGATATACTGTCATTTAGAATGAATGCTAATCATTTTAGTTGAATATTATAATATGATATGTCACACTTGTACAAGGTTAAGGGGAGAAGATGCCAGTAAAACTGCTGTTTATACGACACACATGAAGGATGTTGGGGGGTGGGGGGGGGGGGCATGAGAAAGAGAGAGTGAATGAGAAAGAAAGAGAGCGCACGATAGAGGGGGGAAATGAACGAAGGGAACTGAGAGAATGGCAGAATGAATTCAATAAGAAAGAACAAAATGCATAAGAGAGAAAGAGAGAGAGAATGCGAGAGTGAATTCAACAGGCGAGAAACTGCGTGCATGAAAGTGAGAGAGAGAGAGAGAGAATGAGTGAAAGAAAAACATGAGTGCATGAGACAAAACCAAGGAGAATGAGAGAAGGACAGACAAAGACGGAATGAGAGGATGAGTGACAGAAACATGAGTGCATGAGAGAAAGCAGTTATAAGAGAGATAGAGATAAAGAGAGAATGAGAGAGAATGTGTTAAGGTTAGCACAGGCACTCACCATCGACAAGCTCCTGTTCCTCTATACCGTGTATAAGCTGCGGATCTTGCTGAGCGCCGTAGAAGTTGATCATGGAGGCCGTGGCTGAGATCTGCCCGTCCCCTTCTCCCGGTCCCATCACTTGCTGGTAGGAGGTGGGATGGTACACGGGAGCTGTCAATACACCGCGCTGGGCGGCGGCCACCATAGCCATGGGCGTGGTCTTGGGCCGGATGCCCAATCGGAAGGAAGAAACCGGAGCCGCCGGGTTATTTTGGCCCCGCCTACGCTGTCTTTTCCTCATTTCTTTCGCTCTCTTGCGAATCAGGAAGAAGACACTGCCTGGTCCGTACATGTTGACCAGCGGCCCTTTCTGGAGATTCTCGATCCTGGCCTCCATTTCCTGTGGTGTTTTGTTCCGTGGCATACGCGAGGCACGACGTGCATCCTTTTCCTTCTCGTCCAGGATGTACAGGAAATATCTATACAAGGGTATCGTGTCTTCCTGCAGCCGGGAGAAGTGCAGGGTCAGCTTGGTGTGGACGATGTCCTTCAGCATCTCCAGGGCGGCCGGGTTCCGCTTCTCGATGAGTCGGTCGTAGTTTCGCTGGTCTAAGTGGTAGATGATGGACTCTTCCATGCACTCCACCGTCTCGGAGTATGAGGTCAGCCCCATGGTCATCTCCAAGTCACCTGTATAGCAGAGAATGATTGTTATGAGATAACTAAAGATGTTTCTTTAAGTATGCGTCGTTAAACAACAACATTAGATATGTCCAGTTTTTTATCCTGACATTGTCAGACGAGCACACACACACACACACACACACACACACACACACACACACACACACACACACACACACACACACACACACA
>JBCEWB010134268.1:0-11121 GCA_039654565.1 Peronia peronii | reverse complement strand
AGTAGGCTGCGTGCCGCTGTCCGGGCAAAATTTCCAAATTCTAAATTTCTACCCACAAAATTTCTCAGCAAAAATTGACAGCTTCTAAAATCCTAGATAATCTTACTTTCTTTGGATTGAAAGGCTTAAGAAAAACAAACACATAGACGCGGACGGGCGGGGCGGGCGGGTGGGGGTGAGGGGAGGAAGGAGAGCGCAGGGGGAATGGGTGTGTGGGGAAGGGTGGTGGAGAAAGAATGAGGTCGGCGCAGCCTATTCAAATGGTCAAGACAGACAGAGGCCCCTCCTTGGCTAATAGGTGGCAACAGCTGGTCAAGTTATAAAGATGTGGTACTTTACTAGGTAAAGATATCTTTACATGTCGCAGCTAAAAACTGTTACCTTGTTGTGTTCAAACTGAATGTTTCATAAAGTTGCTCACATTCTGTTAACCATGCGGCTGTCAGGGATAAAAATTACTGCAATTTCTGAGATGCCATTTCAGCATGAGATAATCATTATGTTCTGCAATAATGACGTTTTCTGCAACTGTGGGATTTTTAGATTTAAAAGTCAAGCAGTAAATTAAACTTGGACCATCAGAGCATTCATTGTTCTGTCTGTGAATAAGATGGTATTAAACAGCATTGAACTCTGTAAGGTTAAAAGATCATACTTGGCATATCAAATAACGAAGAATCAGAACAAAAGTTAATTTGTACATCGCATATTATATAAGCTTTTTTTTTTTTTTCGTCATCATGACGACTATATATTACGCTTCCCCGCAGGGGCCCGGGGTTTATAAATAGGTTCTCTGCTCCCACCTGCAGGCGGTGTAAGCCTGCCATCGGTGGAGTGTCTCCCATGGAGTGCCATCCTCGACATTCTCTTCTCTCTCTCTCTTTCTCTCTCTCTCTCTCCTTGCTCCTGTCTTCTGTCTCGCTTTCTTTCCTCTCTTCTTCTTGACGTGAAAACGTATCTTACCGTGTTTGACACAATATAGCCGTAATTGTGCTGATGTGTCTTTCAACCCCAACACAACACAACACGACTTTATATGCAACACTGGATTCTTTTGGGTGAGAGTAGTTTTCACAGTAAATGAACGAGGAATCAACGCAAAGATTATTGTAATGTGCATTATTTTTCTACGATATTAATCTTATGTGTAGGCCTAACACTGTGCACTTAGGGTTAATTAAAGAACTACATGTATAAATTCACAGTAAATGGCCCTGATGTTGGGCAAGCCAATGGCAACTGAGTAAGTGGCCAGGAGGTGAGATGACCAGCTGTATTGATCAAAGGTTCAAACGTCAGCTGTGACCTTATGACCCTATAGTAGAAATGCGATACAATGTAAACTGAGCGTAGAAAAACGTACTGCTATTCCGAGGCCTATTAGTAGATTTATTTACTCTAATTTACCTTTTCGCGCATTCTAGTAAGAGAACAGTTGTGATTTTGCTTCAGTATCTTGACAGTAGTATGGTTGTGTAAATCCGGGATGATCAATGTCGCTGGGAAACAAGAAGAACTTCTTGGCTTCTTTCGACCACGCACGCTTCCTCAAATTTCAGTATGGTCGTTATATTTTGGTCTCTTTGTCATATTTCCTTACGTGGGGTCAGATATGTGTTTAGACGTAACATTTGAGTTACGGACCAAGAAGAAAAGGACAGCTGCAACTTATATTTCTGCTGCTCTCATTTTTGTGTTCCTTCATTGACAGTGCTTTGCTACGACATGTAGTGTGAGAGGCAAATTTTTAATTAAATGTTAGAGATACGTGAATATCAGAATATTGTTAGAAGACTAACATGGATTAAAACATGTAGTGCTATAAGTTAACAACAGTGTCAGAGATTGGCTATAGGAATGTGATTTGAACATGGTGCATTTACATTGGCCTGTAAGTTAACACAACCAGTGGTATACATCAGGGCCAGCAGTGCGTGAAATGTAACTCACAGCAGCATTTTACATGGGAATGATAAGAGACTTTACATATTTTTCGTTACCGAGACTACACTAGATTGAGAGCGATTGTAGCATGTTATCGACATAATAGTAATAAAGACATACTACAGAGACCATGGCATCCAATTTGATCTTCATCTGTCCTGACCAACGTATTATAAGGGCCTAACGAAGAAAAGGACAGCTGTGAATCTTAATATTTTTATCACCGTCCCCTGCAATGCTGCTAGTTTCCTTGGTGGAAGAGTTTCAGTCAATTTTGTCCTTTGAACAATTCGGTGCTTTTGGATAAACCTGGTCACAACAAATGGCCATATCACAGTACTTGTTCCTGAAGTCCAGGAAATACTGGATGCCTTTGATAGTGTTCAGTTTTTGCCTTTCCTACTTTATCTATTTCATATCAAACTTCTTGGTCCATCACAAGCACAGTGGAGCGCTCTTTCACAGAACTCTGGCCAGAAATGTGAGTGAAAATCAACCAGATTCCAGAGAGCTAGAGAGACCAGTGCAACCGAATTTATCAATGTCTTTACGACCAAACAATAGGAATGGTATACATAGCGTGGAGGAGAGAGACTTCACTCGACATTTGATAGAAGCTCCAGATGGAAGAGATGCCACCTTTTGTCCAGAGAAACCCATTAAATTACGTAAGTCATTGCTTAGTACTTGAATAGAAGTTCATAGATTAATTTGTTGTTCAAGTTTAAAACTGAGTAAACTACAATATAAATAAAAAATGCAAATACAAAGTCATAAGAATCGGTCTTTTATAAACCTACAAATTAGATGCATCATTAGCCACGGATGATGCAGTAATGTATTCGCACTGTTGAAAATCTAAGCTTATGTCTGAACTCACAAAATTTAAAAAGATTGACATTTTTGTTACTCATTTCTATTTGCTGTTTCGTTCTGCAGTCTGTTCTTTCTAAGACTGGAAATGGAAGAATAAGTAAATGATTTTTTTTCTTTGTGGATGCATAGCTTTATAGGTAAAATATCTCAAAATTTCCTGTCTATTTGCTATAAGCAAGAGTTGATCTATGAATTGACCACGGAATTGAATACGCAGTTTGCCGGACAGTGTGATCTATAACCTTTGATTTAATACCAAGAAGCAATTATCTCTTGTGGTGTTTCGAAATCTCTGTTATGTCTGGAGTTTCAAAAGGAACTTATAAATTAAATATACACAGGTAGTGTGACTTTGATATGTCTTTTAGGCAGGGCAGATTTTAATATCGTATATCAAAACAAAAATATCATTTCTGTTTCACAAACAAATATAAAACCCTACTCTCACTATTGTATTCTGCAACCACTCCTTATGTTATTGGTTGTTATTCCTACAGTAGGCCAAAAGTAATATTGAAGAAAGAAAAAAAAATCCCCTTTTCAATAATAATCCTGATTTTCCTGTAGGAGGAATTACGCCAGTACTTCGGGAACACTACAGTTTTTCAGTGCTGGAGATGTTGTTCCATGAAGTCCACGTCTGGTACTCGCCGCCATCTTGCCGGGCTAGACAAAGGGTAGCCATTATCGTGCCTTATAGAAGAAACGAACAAGAGCTGAGGGTGCTGTTACACAACCTTATTCCACTGTTACAACGACAAATGCTCGACTTTACCATCTATGTCATTGAGCAGGTAAGATTGAAATTTTTACCAGGTTAAGAATTCTTGGACTTGAAGCTTTCTTAACACCCTTTAGCCACTTAGAGACGGCGATCCCTACGGATTATTGTGGAGAAAAACAGGAAATCTAGAGGGGGGAGGGAGGGAGGGGGGGGGGGAGAAACAGAAATAATATGACGGTCCTACCTCATTATGTATATGGTGTATGTTTGTATGTGTGCTCGCTTGTGTGTGTGTTAAAAAAAACTGTGTCTTACTGTGTATCTAGATGAACAAAGCAATAGAAACGCATGTCTGTCAATGACTATCTTGTCTGCGTTGATGCCTTGGAACGGCGACGGATATCCTTCTCTATAGCCATGCCAGCACCTGTCCTCGAACTTCCACCTATTCCTATAATCTTGGTGGTTGTCTGCTTACCTTCATTGCTCATTCATGATTGGTATGTATGTAGTCCACGGTGCCAGAGGATGGACAGTCAAAGACAAGAAGATAATAATGTCAGCAAAAATGTGGTTTTATCGAAGAATAATGAGATTCAGCTGATGGGAGAAACGGACTAATGAAAGACCTCATAAAACAGTACTGGATGTTGAAAGAGAGTTGTAACTTATTACAGAGAGGAAATTTATGTTCCTGGGGCATCTCTGTCGAAATTAATGATTTTCACGGATGAGGGATGTCATCCAAGGAAAGCTTGAGGGAAACAGAAGAAGAGATAGACCAAGAACACGTTATATGGACAACATCAGGGAATAGACAAACAAACAAAACAGTGAAATATTCCATCTGACACAAGACAGACAGAAACGGCAGGGTGCGGCAACGACATCGGCGCGGGCAGCAATCGACTATAAAGCCAACGCTGGAAAGTGAGTGAATGAATGAGCCTTTCAGTCCTAAAAAAAATAGAATTATCTCGGCTCTAACTGTCAACCCAGTTTTAGTAAGAAGAAATAGTATGGGTAGGAATTTGGAAATTTTGCCCGGATAGCTGCGTCTCCGCCTACTCTTCATCCGATTTTTAACTACCAAAGGTTCTTTAACATACGTGACTTAATCACGGGACCTCCGGAACATATTTGCCCTTATCATAGAAGGCTAGATATCGGACATACCTATCCAAGAAGTAAGGTAACCTTTGAGTCACTGAAAGAAAATAAAGGTTCTAAACTTTTAACCCTCCCCGTCTCCCAGTAGGATTCAAATTTCGAACCTGCTATGTAAAGTTTTCGCCGAAGAGCAAACACCTAATCTCTCACAGCTTTTCCTACCCCTATCTCTTAATTAGCACCCATTGTTTACCACCGGGTTTTGCTTAGCTCCTACCCTATCTAATTTCTATCTTTTACCGCACAGTTTCTTCTTGATCTGTGGGTCGTGGTTCCTTTCCTATTCTATTTGCCATCACTATACTACTCAGGCTTTACTTCTCTCATCTAAATAACTCTTGTTGTATTCCCGGCTCTCTGGGGGGGGGGGGGGATTTTCTTTTAGCGATAGACTAAGCCTTTAATCTTATTTTGTCCTGATATTTCTTTCTGTAATTAATAGGGAGAGTAGAAATCGCCAAATTAATAATTATTCTTTGAAGGTAGACCATTCCTAAATAAATATCCATCCAAATATCCATAATTATATCATCCGGATGCCCATCCATCCATCCATTCATCCGTCTATCCATCCATCTATCCATCTATCTATACAGCTATTCATCCATTCATCCATCCATCCATCCATTCATCCGTTAGCCTATCCATTTATTATGTTTGTAAGAAGCGTTCATTATCGTGTAGTATATGTATATGTAAGTAATGCCATATGGCCATCATACATTATACAAATACTGTTATATCAAATCTATGTATCAAACCAAATGTTACCTCTGTTTCCCAGATGAAGCCTTCTTCACATATTCTGAGTAAAATATGACAGCAATGATATAATTACATAATCTATACTATAAGTCTACAACATAACCCAAAAAAGTTTATGAACTCGAAAAATGCTGAATATGCCCATATGAAATTTGGTACACAACTTTGTTGCATTGAGATCTGTGTTTCTATTTACATAAAGCCGAAAAAAAGCGTAACATATTAGACGTTATTCTAAAAATGCGATAATAATTGAATAATAAACTCGTTGAGTGTTTGATCCGAATTGTACGTTCGATAGACGACTCGTTCAAAATACCAAACACGTTTTCTTTGGGTAACATTCAGTTTAATCACCCAACATACTAACATCGAGGTGCGCACGCTTGCCATATACTTTGAGTCGCAGGGCAGTGTCGGTTTGAGCTATATTTAAATAATCTGCCACGAAGGCTGTGGCTTCTCTTCAAGCTGATCGACAATATTTCACTGGAAAAGCCAAGCACATAAGCATTAAATAATTCATACAACGCCAGTATATTTTGTCTTTTGCTAGGAAATTTTCTTTGAGTAAGTCGTCTGTATGTTTTCTCTGGTAATGATCCATACAAAAGAGCGAGTTCAATGCCCAGAGGCTGATGTTAATAACACCCTTTAGGGCTAGAAGTCCAGAGATGACAAGCCAATCAGAGGCGACGAAGACACGCACGGAGGATGTATGTGGTGATCGAGAAAATAATGAGGTTGATGAGGGCAGTCAATGGATATAATTACCTGGGAAATTGTCTGTTTTCAAGAGCGCTAACAAATAAAGACAAAAGTAGCAGGCCTTGATGGTTATAATTCCTTTTTAGCTAGGGAAAAGCAAATCATTACCGGTTTCTTGGGCTAACTGCAGGCTATGGAAACAAAGAAAGAATCAGGTAAGACAAGACTTTGAGAAATGGAGGAGGAGTTTGAAGCAGCGACGAACTGTAGCATTTTGTTGTCAGTGAATATTTTAATAGATGCTTTTATAATTAGTGCTCGAAGACTGGTAGGCTGCCAGCCAAATGCTTTGCTGAGGGCTTCATAATAGTAAAAAAGTAATGTGGTAACTTTTGAAGTCAGTCATCAACAAACTCCATGAACTGATGTAGAAAAAGAAAGCCTTAGTCTGCGCCGAGAACAATGTTGATGTCATTTCATGATAACACAGTGCATTATTTTTGTGTTATATATGAGACCACGCTATCCTATTCACGCTAACTTTTTGTATTTAAAGGACAATCAGTTAATTTAGGTAGGCATGTGGACATGAATAGTTAATAATTCTTCTTATATGAAAATATTTGAACATTATCTGTCATAAATTGTATAAAACAAGAGGCAATGATAATAATACTAATAGTAATAATATAACAATAATAGTAATAATAATATTGAGCATACTAATAGTAATAATAATAACTATAATGGTAATATATTGAGCATTTCTATGGTGATTATTAATAATAATAGTAACAATAATGTAGAGCGTTTATAAAATACTTATCTCCGGGCAGTATACGCTCTAAGGCCTTACAATCTCTTATCAAAGATATTTTTTGACGATGATAATGGTCTATTACTATGTCATAACCATGCCGGGTATCAGTCTGCATCACAGCTTGACAGTGCCGCTGTGTGAAGTTGGGAAAGAGGAAGGGATGATGGTGGTAATTGTGAAAGCATTAAAGGAGACAACAGATAGACAGTAATGGTACAAGAAATGGGTGTCAGTAATAATGTAAAAAACTAATGTAAAAAGGTCATACGAATATCAGTTCTTAAGAGTGGGTGAGAGAAATACAACTTGATAACTGTATCTCTCTTCCTGTTGGATTTGATACATAAGGAACGATGTGACTTCTAAACACGTCTGGTGCCGAACGGTAGATTTCAATAGAATAGGTTATGCTACAAAAATAGTGGTATGCAGAATGGCTAGGACACCTCGGTCAACTATATGTGGACCGAAAACCAAACTGCACTGGTTCGAATCCCAGAAAGTCCCTGAGCAAAAAAAAAAAAAAAGGTGGGTGACGGGCATCCGGAGTCATGACCCCGGTGTGGCCGGGGAAGTCTGGAAATTAAAGGCCGAAACATCTAATGAAAGAACCCACTCTTCCTCTGAAGACCGTCACCTGTCTCGCTCCACCTGAGGAGTTTTCCTGCCTCCGAAGAGAGAGAAAGAGAGAGAGAGAAACGGAGAAAGGAGAGATAGCAGGCAGAGCGAGAGTTACAAAGAGAGAGAGAGAGAGAGAAAGTAAGAGGAATATAGTCATGAAAAAGTGCAACAGCAATCCTATGAGAAAATGAAAGAGTTGTGATCAGGAATGAAAGACATGAAACAAAGATTGAATAACAGCTAAAGCTACACGTGAATTGCCCTTTAATTTGCACTTCAGATGTCATGCTGTGCTATCGATTTTCTCCAACAAACTATTCTTATGAATGCCACAGATAAATTCTGACCTCTCAGCAGCGTGACTCTCTTCAAGTCGTGTTGACTTGCTGATGTAAAATGTATGCAAAGATTGTCCGTTTAATCTGAGCTCGCAAACTTATGTTTTTGTGCGTTTTTGTACAGCTGAGATAACCACCACGACAGGAGGTTGAAAAGCTGAACAAAAGCTGAACCGTAACCATTGTCTGTCCATTGCAGACATCATGCTTGTATTGTGTCTCAGTCCTCTGAAAGTTTCGTCTAGTCGTTCAGACAGTCTTAGTTCTTTCTGTCACTTAATATGATCAATGAATTCTGCTTCTCAATCGTTTCCTTATAACTGTGTGCACTGTCCCACTGCTTGTTTCAAAATAAATCATATGATATCGTTATACTATAATAATAATGACTTATGTTCACATGCTGTATTTATGATACATTTTCTTCGGTCATAGCATCATGACTATCGATAACTGTATTTCATAAGCTGAGTTCCATGACTTCTTTAGACTTTTGAAAAAAGATATACAATAAAACTGACAATATAGTGTCTAGAAACATTCCACCACCATCACAGAGAAAATGTCGGTAGTTTTGTCCTGCAAATTCTCTTTAATTTCCCAGATTATAATTAATATTGTCCTTTCTAGAAGCCTGTGTTCTGATCCTGCAGGTTCATCCACGCTTGTTCAATAGAGCCACCCTGTTCAACATCGGCTTCACTGAAGCCTCCAAGCTGCGGGAATATGACTGTTTCATCTTCCACGATGTTCACCTCATCCCGCAAGACGACACGGTGCCTTACATGTGCGGAGACAACCCTATCTACTGGGAGGCTGTCACAGATACTGGCCTGTATGACACGAGGTACAGCAATACCTCTTTAGTACAACCCCTCTCCTACATTCAAAGTAAAGAAATTTGATCATATATTAACGTTCAAGTTTGATCCCTTAAGGGTTGTGATAAGAGATAAAACTCGATAATAACATCGAAAACAGGGATGTTAGCTTTGTGTTAACCCCTATGTACAACCAATTCTTCTCCCTCTACACCAATGAATTATCTTGGATAAATGATGAAAAATCATCTTATATACATGATGTATTTTACATATATGATACATACATGATCTCACAGATATAAAAACTATGCAAAGAAATCATGGATGTTTAACGAGGTGTTAAAAGTTCAAAATTGTTTTTTATTTTGTTGTTTACTAGGGCCAGGTATCAGAGACTCAATGATATCTTTAATTAATTATAAAATTGCAAAAAAAAAAACAAAAACAAAAAACAACACAATAGGCTTATAGGCACGAAAACTGCTAAATGGATCCATCTGAAATTTGGCACACAACATTGTTACAAATGGATCTGTGTTTCTATGTACATAAACCCGAAGAAAGCTTATATTATCTTAGACGTTATTCTACAAATGCAGTAATAATTGAATAATAAACTCGCGAGGGTGCTTGAACCGAATTGTACGTTCGACAGTATGACGCGTTCAAAACACGCTTTCTTTGAGTAACATTCAGTTTAAATTAACCAAAATATCAGCATCGAGGTGCGCATACTTTAAGTCGCAGGGCTATATATTTTTAAAAATCTCCCACGGAGCCCGTGGGTTCTCTTCTAGTATATATATAATCTGCAATAATATAGGTACCTTTTATCTTCCGTTTCCTGACCTGCAATGTCTTTAGTTATAATTACTCAACTATTTCATCGAATTTACACCCGTTGTGAAAATCATTATTCCATTTCTGCCGTAGTTTAACACTTCAATCCTGATCTTTTCTTTTTTATGTTCATCTCTTTATACAGAACCATTTCTCTCTAAACATTTGACATGCGCCTCTGTGATAAAAAATTAAAAGTTAATATGGAGTGTTCTACAGAATGAAGATTGCTATAATCTAAAAAAGAAAAAAATGTTGGATTTCGAAGCACAAAAGGAAACTTCAGGATAGTGTGCCATTTATTATTTTTTTTCAGGCATCTAAGTTCCTGTTTTCCCCGAGCACAAGACGTGTAATACAATCATTGTAAAGAAGAGAAAACATCACTTTTCCTCCTGTTACTTGTCATTCTTACATGCAGTAGACACCCACTGCTTTTAAAATTTTTCAATTAATTGTAAAATGGATGCAGAAAGCCAGTTATCCCGAATTATGTTAAATTTTCATAGGCTCTTTGAGTGATACAGAATACAGTAACAGGGTATTTGGCGTGTTTGGCCTGAACTGTCTTTTAGCGTAAACTGTAAAATCTTGGACGTGACAAAATGTTATTAAAGAAACATTGGCAGGTCAAAAACAACAACAACAACAACAAAACAACAACAAAACAACAACAACAACAACAACAACATCAACAACAACAACAATAACAACAATAATGACGACGACAACAACAACAATAACAACAACAACAACAACGACGACGACGACGACAACAATAACAATAACAACAACAACAACATCAACAACAACTACAACAACAACAACAACAACGATGACGACGACGACCACAACAACAACAACAGCAACAAAATTATGACAAAAGATTATCATGATAAGGAAAAGCTACTTATCACTTGGTGAATTTTTGAGAATTTTCCATTTGTCATGTTTTAAATAACAAGAGAAAAGGTGATTTTGTGTCCTTCTTTGCAATACATGTCTATACCTCTTGTATTTGGCAAGGATAAATAATTGACCTGAGGATCAAAATGGTTCATTTATGGGAAAACGTAACATTACGTTCTGTCTACGCCTTTCACGCACCTATTGACGACTATCTCGTGGGGGGGAAAATGTCAATTCGTTCAGGTTTGTACAGAGCGCAATATACTGTGAATTTTACAACCTCAGTAGCTTGTTATTTTTTGTCATAACAATATTTTTTTTATTGGGCGTTCAAGAAGTCTTTCATTGTCTACTCAGAATCCAGCCATCTCACTCACAAGCCGGGCTCTTTGCCTTGACTAGACCACATTTTTTGAGAATCAACGGCGCTTCCAATCTGTTCTTCGGCTTCAGTGGTGAAGATGTCGATCTCCGAATGAGGTAAGTCACTTTCTCTTCTTCCTTAGGTGTCAGGTCTGGAGCAGACATCGACGACCATGGCTTGCCAGACCCTTCTGTTGTCAGTTCTCCTTATCATCT
>JBCEWB010134257.1:0-11121 GCA_039654565.1 Peronia peronii | reverse complement strand
CCGCCCCCACTTCAACAAAAGAAAAAGAACGCGATATTTGTAATATTTTGTAGACGCATGTGTTTGATCCGAATTGTACCTTCGATATGACTGTTCAAAACACCAAATATGTTTTCTTTGCAGAGTAAGATTCAGTTTTATTACCCAAAATAGCAACACGAGGTGCGCACACTTGTCATACACTTTAAGCAGTATCGGTTTTACCCATATAAAAAATGTCTTCCAAGAAAGCCATGGGTTCTCTTGTAGTGTGTGTGTATATATATATATATATACAGATTATCACAGCCACATTGAACAAGTAGTGTAAAGAAGAAGAAAAATCACTTTGAAAGACTGTCATGAGAAATAAACAGATGAAACCATTAGGATAAGAAGGACATGAAGTTTTCAGAATGTTTCATTATGTCACCTGCTTTCAAGAAAAGACGGCAGACGTTTTTGCTCAACATCTCTAAGAGCTTGTGTCTGGCAAAGTAAAATGACAAGGCCGATCAAAAACAAACATGTTCACAATCTCACTATGATCATAACAATCACCGTAAGGTAAATCACTCGTAGCGTATAATTTGCGATCTGGGGGAATTTTCACTTTTATCTGCAATCCTGCTGAGTACAGCTGAGTAAAACAACAACAACAACAACAACAACAACAACAACAACACTCCATTTGCTCCGTTTTGATCTGATTAAAAGCACAGGGAATATTGTCAGTCTTTTGACCAGGACTGTCTTTATGCTAAGAGGATTTAAAAGAAAAAAAAATGAAAACCTATGATAGTCAATGTCCGCATGTAAGAGGCAAAGACGCATGTGCACATCTCTTGTCTCTCACTATAAAAGTTTATTAGTATTCACTCAGAACCATACGAGATTCTAACTTCAAGGCAGCCGCATCTTTGGTTAAAATTTCAGCGATGACATCATGGTTTGGGTCCATCAACTGTGACTGTAACTTCTCATCAAGTCTATCATTCACATCTTTCTTTCTGTCTGCTTTTGTCTTCGGCACAAGAGTCATAATTTGTTCATTTGTTTCAGCAGAAAGTTTTTCCCTCATAAGTTATCAGGGAGTTGTTGCTTTTTTTTTTTTTTTTTTTGTTATGTTATGTTGTGTTATAATTACATGAACATTGCTCTGACTAATCACAAATTTGATGCATAACTGTCTGAAATAAGGAAGAAACTTCCTAAATATAGTTCACAGCTACAACATTATTTCAGATTCCACCCCGCCTAAGAAAAAAAAAGTATTCTTTGTTTCTTAATTTGAAATTGTTCATTTTTAAGACATATTTTTTTCCAACCCACACTTGTGAGAGATTTGACTGACGAAATTTTGTCAATCAAGCTGACAGATCTCACAAAGTGACTTAAAATAATTTCGGTTTGTTAGCATGTTTCACTCGAAAACTGCAAATTTTCTCCAGAATTGTTTTACTTACTTATGTATGTAGATTTTGCATACAAGTATGGAGTAATCTCTCCTGTCCTTTGGGCCATTTTGTATTCTTAATAATTACCACAAGTGTTCATGTATCTTCATAACACTCTGACCTACCTTATCACCAGCAGTCCATGGCTCAGCTGATGTCATGCACAAATCTTGAGATTGTATAGTTTCAACGACAGGAGGAGCCACAGCTTCATCAATGGTTTGAACATTATCTTCAACTTCTGGCACTGGGACCTCAGGCTCTTCAACCTAGAATAAAAGGCATTCAGTGTGGTACTCAGAAATTTATGCTACATATACATGTTGTTTGTCGCATATACTATCCAGATAGAGTGACAAAAAAAAAACCAACAATAATTGTGCCAGGTGAAGAGAATAAGTCTGATTTATAATGACTACATGATGTAAATATTATGTAGATCAATGAGAAATTAATGAGTACGAAATGCCTAGCTGCAGTTAAGTTCGGCTAGTCTTCATGCCTATTCGGGCATATTATTATTACGTGATAATTTTCCCCGTCCAACTTTTGAATCAATCAACTACATGAGGCCTTGGTCGGTAGGCCAATGTTCTATTTTTAACGCTACAGTTGCAAAGGGTTAGGACGAGAGTGGCTACAACTTTAACGCTACATGACAAGTCTGGATAGATCGAGACTTGAAGATAACACGGAATAGATTTGTCCCGACCAAGCGGAAGGTTGGAAATACCGGGGTCTATTTTTAGCAGGGGTGTACAAACACTCCAAACTATTCACAAGTTTGTCTCACTTTTTGGTTTGATCCTGCTA
Source organism: Peronia peronii (assembly GCA_039654565.1). Classification (NCBI taxonomy): domain Eukaryota; kingdom Metazoa; phylum Mollusca; class Gastropoda; order Systellommatophora; family Onchidiidae; genus Peronia; species Peronia peronii. Next base: position 8,872 of record JBCEWB010134257.1, on the reverse strand, counting down.
CGGTGGGGAGGAAATGTGGGACTGAAACTCTTCGCTGTGAGCCTATTGAACCTAGATGTCCTCTAAATAATAACAGTGTAGTGAATAGTGTTAATGATTGAATGACGTAGGAAAAATATGACGTACTTCCGGCGTCGCGTTTTTCCCGAAGTTTTATCTTGGTGGAGCGAAACACACATAAGTGAGCGTTCTATTTTCATTAGGGGGTACAAACATTCCGCCGGGGATTTCCAGATCTGTGCTTAGTCGAATATGAACTATTAAGTTCAGTTAGCAATTGTCTGATTGTCTCTGGACTGAGAATTAAAGCTAAAATCGATTCATGTGCACCTTAGTGCCCACCTATCGCTGGTAGATCCATAAGGAAGCCTGAGAATTGGATACATAGACACCATTTTACTTATCTATTGCTAGAGGATCTATAGGCAACACGTATATCGTCATATTTTACCTCTTAAGGCTACAGTTTCTAATGCAGAAAGAGTTATTTTAAATAGTGCAGTTTCTAAGATAATTGGCTGAAAATATCTTACTAAATCCATGAAAGTAACTGTCCCAGAGCACTTCCGCCTAGTAGGTAATTAATCATGTTCGTTAGAATTAAGTAGCTCTATGTCACAGATCAAGAAAACCGTTCCACGATCAACAGTCAAAAGTCTCTTGATCTAACTTGACAATGAACAAGTACAGCATCATTTGGGGCTCTGTCCAAATTACGCGCACTATGGCGACGGACAACGCTGGAAAAATCGACTCGTGCAATAATTCGACTGCCTTGCCACCGATGACGCAGGCTGAAGTTTCGAGGGCTACGGCGACGCATACGCGCCACTCTTTAATCGTCAGTACTTCATGCATTTGGCAATCTTCTGCGTTTTTGGCGACTGATCCCGGCTTGGTGGCGGACGACATGAGAGCAGAAGGGGCGAACGTGCCGCAACATGTGGCGCCCCACGCCAGTATCCTAAAAAGGTGAGAATGCGAAGACCGTAACGCCGTCTGGACGCTTTCCATCGCCGCGGTCCAGCCCAGTGGGCTCCAGGATGGAATGTAAGGTACCTGCGTAGAGAATTCGTTCCACCATGTCGTTGAGAGCCGTGTGCCCCAGGATTCGACCAGTCTGACAAGACAGTAGATGGAGGCTGTATTCGTCAATCCTGGCACCAAAGCGGCATCTATGTTGTTTGCAATGCAGAGGTAACACCAGTTCTGACAGACGCAATGTCGAGGTGCGTGCCGAATGAACCACAAGGGATCGCGTGTGGAGCCAATCACCGTCGTGGCGCTGAGAAAGATTCGGAGATGTGATGAAGAATTTCTGACACCAGCATACTGAAGGTTTGAAGAGACGAGGCATAGGCCGGTAAAGCGATATCCGACGGAGAGGTGACCCCAAGGCACTGATCGGGAACGTAGCCTGACTCCAGCTGGAGTCATCAAACCGAACGTTGCAGACGGCCCCGACAGTTCGACACAACACTCGGTCGAACATGGCTAGGTGAAACAGTAACAAGAAGCATGGCGAACTCCTGAGAAGATAAAAGCATACGCGGCATCCCCAGGCAGTTGCAGTTAGGTAACAGTTACGGTTGGGCTAGGTCAGGGTTAGAATTAAGTCGGAGTAATCCATAGGCAATATGGTGCCCGTCCACCCCCGAGTGATCAATAGGCACCTTGAAGTTGTCTACCAGCAGCCTTTAAAATTTAACGTTTCTTCAGATAGTCTCAAGAAACTGATTTACTTTCTTAATCAGATAGATTTTATCTTTGAGAACAATGAAATATTTCATAACATCCTCCCCAATTACATTTCATGCACATGAGATGGTAGAAATGAAGAAATTTAACAGTGAGTTTATATACTAGTATTTGATTTAATTTGGGGGGAAAAAAGCCTTGATTGTGAACCTCTGCTAGCTTGCAAAATACCTGGTTACGAGAAAGGCTTCGGGAGTAAACGTCAAGGAAAACTCCGGAGTGGGAACTTTTAAGGCAGTTCAACTTTGTTTGTAACATCACTCTGGCAGCACTTGCAGGACCCTGGTGCCAAAGTGGAAACTTTTGGATCAATCAACGTTGTGAAGAGGATGGAACACTTAAAATGACAAATCCCTTGTCCTCCAAATTATCCAGTCCAGGCTACTATCCGGCAATTTGAAGAGGACACCCAAGCTTCACATCTGGTGCAAACATAACACAGGGAGCAACAATTACCGGTTAGAACCATTGTTCGATTGGAGTGGAGCTCAGCACCAGAGACTGCTCTTGGTGATAGGGGGGGATTCTTGGATCTCACTAGACAGCTACCGCCCGCATTAAGCTGGACAGTTCCCAGCCAGTACAGTGCTTCCTGCCATGGTCTGTTAGACTCACTGGGTGCATGGGGATTATGAACCACCCAAACAGCAGACTGAAACCATCCCACCAGGCAATAACAGAGGTGTACGAAAGAGACCAGCTTGAAAATTGGAATGTTGGACTGTTGGAATGTTTGGACAATGATGTTATACTTCCCCTTCCAAAAATCTTCAGGCATCAGTGGCGCCAGAAAACAGCCGTCATTAACAACGACCGCGAGGAGACTGAGCCTGGCAGACTGGGAACGCTGAAGGAGAAGTACAATCTACTGACAAAAGAGAGGTTCTGACCGGCCCACATAACACGGAGTACGCTTTGCGGTGCTTATTATGGTAGAACCAGGCAGCAATTGCTCCCAACGACTCCTCATACTTCACCTCAATACCACTGCAAATCCCATCACGTTCGTTACCATGTACACCCAGCCACTGCCTGCCACACCAGACACCAAGAGCCACTTCCACGACAATCTCGCGTCCAACATTAGCAAGGAACAGCTTGTTCTTCTGGGCGATTTTAACGCCCATTTTAACATTTTTTTAAGTAGGCGCAGATCATGCTTTGTGGGCCTCCTGCCTTGGACAGTTTGCTATGGGCAAACAGCAACTGGTCGTGCACTTTTCACAATGTATTCATCACCAACTCGTGCCGTCAGACTAAGTCACATCACAAAGTCTCCTGGAGACACCTGTGCTTCTCAAAACATTGGCATCGGTTGGACCCCATATTGGCCAGGCGCAATGCCATCGGAAACGGTCTTCACACATGTACTTACCATAGCCTGCATTGTGACACAGACACCCCCTGCTATGCTGTAGCCAAAGAGATTTCATCACAAGTCTAAGACTGCGTTCTCTTCGGGATCTTCTTCACCCTGCTTTTCACGCATGCCTTTGCACTGCAACTAAAGGGTTCGCTAATGACACAGCAGTTGCCCTGTACACCCAATGGGAACTTCAGACACTGATGGACACTTCTCCCGGGCCTGCAAGAACTTCAGTTTGATCATCAGTCTCAAGAAAACGAATGTCCTGGGACAGGACACAGTGACAGTGCCAGCCATCAACTATCGACGGCCACCAACTCCCCGTCATCCATAAGTTCACCTATTGAGGCTTCACTATCACATACAATCTGTCGCTGGATAGGGAGCTTGATGTGAGAATTGGCAAGGCGGTCTATACTTTCAATCACCTCACGAATGTGGACAAACCCCAGACTGACCACCGGAATGAAAGACGGCGGTGCACAACGCCTGTGTTACCAATAGATGCTGCTGTACGACAGCAAGATATGGGCGACGTTCACCAGGCAAGAGAGATGTCTCAACACTTTCATCTCGAAAGTCTCCATCGCATCTTGGACATATTCTGGCATGACAAAGTTACCAAACACAGAGGTTCTGTCCAGTACTGGCCTTCCCAGTATGTACACCCAGCTTCGACAGCGCAGACTTCACTGGCTGCACCATGTTCGTTGAATGGAGGATGACCGACTTCCCAACTGAATACTGAGAGGACATGGCAGTTGGCCGTCAAAAGTGAACAACACCCTGACTCAACACCTTCACTCAGGGAAAGGGAAGCTGATGCTCTCTGCAGAAGAAAAACGGGCACGCAAAAAGGAGCGCAGCTACTACAACAGACCAACACTATCCATAGGTGCAGTCTTTACAATAGAGATTGCTATTCTCGCTCTGTCTCTATAGCCACAAGCGACGCTGCTCCAGCTGAGATACAGTCAGGACGGATAAAACAGCCATGGTCAACACTGACCAACGGAGGTCCCCCAAGAGAATTTTTTTTTTAGTTTCTAAAGGATTTCGACAGAAAGCAAACATAAACTGATAATCATACATTTGTTTGAGGTTTACTTGTGAGAAGAACCCTGTTAATTTATCACCCAGAAGTTTGCACATTAAAAATGTATCAAAACAAAACAAATCTTATTAAGCTACAATTTGATTAAACTCAAATTTTTTGACATGAAAGACAGCAAAAAGAAATGCTAAGGGATTAATTCAAGACTTATTCTGAATTGAAAGAAACATTAATAGAAACTGTGGACATAGCGGATCTCATGAACATCCGATGAAGAAATCAGCTTTAGGGAAGTTCATTATATTTTTCAGTTGTCAAATATATGCGTACTTGATTTGGTTTAGAGACTTCATGTCATGGTTTGTGGAATTCTATTCAATTCTAAGAACATCTCTGTTTTTATTAAGCTACCTTCCAAATTATAAATTTGTTTATTACTTGTACTATTAATCTGTGTCCTTAGTCCTTACATGCATTGTGACAGACAATAAATGCCGGCAAGTTTCCTTTCCCATTTGAAAATTCGAGGAGCATACAAATACAAACAACATCGCTTTTCAAAGTTCCAAATGATAGTTTTTCGTATAATCTTTGAGAGCTTTTACTTTTTTCTACAGGCAAATGTTCAAGATAAAAATCTGAGTCTGCGTTACTCAGCCTGCCATCACGATGAACGACACTTTTATTTTGACACCCCTCTTCTTCTGAAGTCAGACCATATTAATGTAGTGTGTATTGGTTTTAGGTAAACCACCATATCTTTACTCATAGACAGATCCCGGAAAAGTGGAAAAATCTCTGCTGTCTCTTGTCCTCTCCTATGTCTATGAGGAATGAGATGCAAAGAAATAAAATACAGAGAGATTGAGGGAGAGAATGATAGGAAGAAAAAGAAAGAGATGGGAGAAGAAGGGAAGACAGAGAAAGACAGAAAGAGCGACATAGGTCCTTTGGCAGTAAGATTAAAAAAAAAAAAAACAAAAAAAAAACAAAAACGAACGAACTGGTGGGAAGAGGATATATATGTTGAAAGGAGAGACAAAAATTCCTGACTTTGATTTAAATAAGGTTGTGGAAGATCATGACACAGGTCATGTCACTAGTGCACAAATTCAGTTGAGATACCAAAGAGATTATTAGATGTCTTTTTCTACTGTACTGCAACCATCCTCACTCTGATCCTAGTGAAGTCCTTGAAAATCTGTGACATTCAAAATGCTTTATACACCATTTCCAAGTGCAAGTGTTTTTAAGTCCGTTTCATTCTCTCTACTGTACTATATCATAATACCATTTGTAAAATTCTTTTTAAAAAAATCTTGAGAACGCCATCGATCTCTGATGGCATAAATTGCTAAATATTCTTATTGAGTGTCTAATGGCAGCTGCACTGTCGGCAAAGAGGAAGTCCTGCAGGTAGGCATACTCGCTGGACTTCTTTGCAGATCCAAATGACAGCAAGCAAAATTCCAACAAGATCGGTGCAAGAATACAACTCTGCCTCACCATACTTCGGATGTCAAAGGGTCAGATGCTGAAAATACAATGGCCTTCGTGATCTCATGATGCCAGAAAGCCCGGGTGGACAATTGACCTTGGGGAGGATCTTGAAAATGCCATTCCGCTGAACAGGCCGATAGTTTTCGCGAGGTCGATGAAGGCTATGGCAGAGGGCCGTGGTTGTTCCCTGCATATCTGTTGCAGCATTTCTATTCCGAGGGAAAACGTCACATAAAAGCAGAGCTCTTAGCTTGGAATCGGCACTGAGATTCTTGACAGTCTCTCTCTGCAAATATCTGGAGCTTCTTTTGTGCGCATCAAGCAAACAGCTTCGATATGACGCTAAGGAAAAGATGCCACTGCATTTATTGCAACCATTTCTATCGCCTTTGTTGTTATACACAGTGTCGACGTTTACATCCCTCTCGTCCTGTGCTACTTTTTTCTCACAGTCTCATGATAAAAGTGCACAAACTAACGGCATTGTCACTCTCATCTTTTAAATTTGTGTGCATGTCTGCATGTTCTAGGAAAATCAAGATAGAACTGCATTAATCAAAACATATGCTAGAAACCAAAGATCTGTTCCATTTACAAATAACAAAATATGCTGCAAAACGCTTTCCTACCTGCAGAAAGCTTATGTAAATTCAGAAAGAGAACAATGCAGATTTTAAGAGTATGACAAAACTAATGGTGACAATCTATCTGATTTGTACTTATGATACGTTTTGTCGTGATAATGTGTTACATGGGCGGTTATATTTCAGACCATTACATGTGATAATAGAATTACTTTTTCAAACAGTTACCAGTTTTGAACAATCGTTTATTGTTAATCGATCTCTTTATTTCGTGACTGGCTCAATACCTGGGGAGCTGAAAACAAAGCTGATAGTGACACTGGCCAGGGCTACAATCATAATGAAATTGTACCAAACTGATGCTTAAAAGTTAACTTGCAAACACTGATGCTTAAAAGTTAACTCAAACAGAAACATGATAAAATAGTTTATAATCTCAATTGCATAGATTAAAGGGGAGGGGGGCGGGATCACCGTGGCTATGTGGTTTGGCCTCTGCTCCATGGTGAAAACAACTCACGTCGATCAGGTTGTAGGTTCGATTCGCGGGTCCTCCCACTGAGGGATGGAAGGAACGAAGATCGAAAACTGCATTTTTTCAGTGACTCAACGGTCCCCTGGCTTCCTCTGGGTGGGGAAGCCTGATGTCAAGCCTCTCGGATAAGGACAAATATATTTCGGAGATCCCGAGTGTACGTTACGTATGTTAAAGAACCCTTGGCAATTAAAAATCGATGAAGAGTTGCGGAGTCTCGCTGTCCTGCGAAATTTAAACATTCCAAATTTCTACCCACAAAAATTCTCAGCAAAAAACGGGAAATCACTTAAAGCCGAGGTAATCCTATCTTCCTAAGGTTGAAAGGCTTAAGAAAAACAACAGATTAAAGGGACGCTACGCTTCTAAAGGATGAAGAATAAAAATAGCAAATGCTATTAGGTCTTATCGTTAGACGAAAATTCATTTAAAAAAGAAATAGTTTCAATTGCTTGGCTTCCTTAATTCACTTCTGGACGTTCGCTTTTGGTCACCTTATGACACAAATCATGTGCAGATTCAGTTTCTACATAATTTTCAGCCACACATTTCTGTCTTTGAAAACCTGTCATTTTCATTTCTCGCAGGAAATAAAGAAGGTGATGAATCCAGATACTGACTGATAGAATTTCAAAACAAATCTGAACAAACCCGCAACACACATACACACACACACACACACACACACACACACAAGGGGGGAGGAGGGGGAGGGAAGGGCGGAGGAACAAATGAGGGCCTGTAATGCACATAGGTAAAGATCTCAATCCCATATCCCAGGAATCTTATTTTCAGTAAAATGAAAGCTGCAGAAAAAAAGAGACTACAATAAAAACCACGATTATCGTGCATTGAAGTAAAACCACAAGTCTGCATTTCTCTCTCTTTTCCTAAATATCATCAGCATTTATTTTTCAGACAGCTCACGAACACATCAGATTTTGAATTGCTTAAATATGTAAAAGAATGAGACATTTTGGAGATGGTTTGTCATGTGTATCATACACATGTGAGAATGTGGAAGGAAGGGGTGGTGGAGGAGGACAGGGAAGGACTGAGATGGGGAAGAAGTGGGGGAGGGAGGAGTAAAGACCCAGAAACTGAATCTGAAGAATTCTAGAACAATATCATCATTGGAGCAACCAACAAGATAGAATAAAAAATAACAAGAACAAAAGTAACAACAACAATAAGATTATAATTGTAATGAAAGAGTACCTGAAAAAAAAAAGAGCTTGACAATGAATTTATGAACCGATAGATGGCATTCAAATATGGGGAGGAGTTATTATTCATTATGATGGAGACTGTTTTCGTTTATTTTGTCAAGGATACTCATATGAATTGTTTACCTTCTTCTTAACTCTCCTATGGTCTCCAGTGAAATTTAAGCTTTTGTCATCAAAAGCATCGGGCACCACCTCAAAGAATGAGCTCTTGACTCTCGGCTTTGCCGGATGTGGGTGGGGTTTGAAGAAATCAATGTCATCATCAGCCATTCCTATATCCTGTCAGATGAAGAAATAAAATCTCTGTAAGACTGTGAGAATTAAAATGTCGAACAGGAGCATAAATGAAGATAGCACAAATCTATTTCTGATTAAATGATCGATGTACATCATCTCTGAAGATATGCATGGGTTTATTTCCTTACATAAATTCTAAAGTTTAAGATATTTCTCATTCCTGATACAAATATGGATCTACATTTTAATTTATAACAATTATTTTGTCTGATCCACCTTAAGTGATACACAAAGCAATATAAGCTAACAATTCTGACTTCTTCTTAAATATTATCATAACAAAGGATTTGCGAGGTAAACACCCGAACGAGGTTGAAAGGCGTATAAAAAACGTAAAGAGGATATTAAGACAAGTAGATTGGTTTTCATTATGCATACAGTTGCCCACCAAGAGGATATGAATGTTATGGATAACATAAGTTAGTAGATCGCCACACACACTGAACCATCTCAATCGAATTATATATATATAAACCATTGCCAAATAAGAGAAAATCCTATAGGTCATGTGATACAAGTAAGAAAAATAAGCATTTTGCAGTTCTCCCT